>JAADWY010000114.1:0-63967 GCA_023336355.1 Pythium dissotocum | reverse complement strand
GGCGGCCCGAGCCCAGGTATCCCCCCCCTCCCCTCCCAAGACGAGTCCCGCGTGGCGGTTGACAGCACTGTAAGAAACTAAGTGAAATTTGAATTTGAATTTGATTGTATCTATTCGTATTATAATCACCGTGAGGCCTTTGATGCCATCGTGACGTTGAAGCTCTTGGTACCAACGGTGCCTGGGATCGCGTACGCGCCTGGCCCGACGTGTGCAGGCACGCGTGGCCGCACGCGGAAACGCTGCTCGTTACCCAGCGTCGCTCGCACCTCACGCGACCGCGTCTTCGTAACTCCACTGGCGTCCAGCTCCAGCTCCGACTCGTACTGGCCCGGTCCAGGCACGTACTTGGTCTCCTTGGCATCAAACACCGAGCGTTCGGCGGTCGAGAGGAACGGCGCACGCGACGAGTGAAGCGGCGAGGTCTGCGGTACGTCCTCGTAGCCTCCTGTCGCGTCAGGAGACCCAGGCGCAGCTCCTACGAAATTGAGGTTGTACTGACCCACGGCGGGGACGGTGTTGTCGCCTACACAGTGGACATGAGGTGAGGCGTGTGGGTTGGCGAGCCGTGCGAAGCGAGAGGACGACGACTTGAAGGCCGCTGAGCTCACGAGCATGGGGAAGTGGCGACCGTGGGTCTCTACAGACCTATCGTAGGCCCCAGGAGCCGGCGTGACGTCGTCGGGCTCCATGGTTTCCAGTCGTTCCCACACGTGACGCTCAGAAGTCGCGCCAAAGACGCCAAAGCGACCCACGGTCTGCTTGTTCTTGACGGCCTTTTCCACTGTACGAGGCGTCTCGCTCTTGTAGGCACCAGGCCCAGGCGACGTGCTGGGCTTGGCCTTGCTCATACAGTGTCTCTCGGTCGCGCTCGTGAAGCCAATGTGCTGGTCGTCTCGATACGCCGTACCACGGGGCTTGTGGGTCGCCTTTCTCATGGATCCGTTGCGGAAGGATGAGAAGTTACCAGGCGAATGCTCGGCGTACTTTCCCGGCCCTGGCGTTGCCTTGAAACTCGGTGAACTGAACGGCGCGTTGAGCTGCACGGCGATGTCGGCGCGTCCAGTGGTCGAGCCAAACGCCTCCACTTTGCTCTTGTGGCTGCGTGGTTTGTACGGAAGCCGCTGCTCCTTCGCTAGGATCTCAAGGTCCTTTTCTTGGTCGTAGTGCTCTGCTCGCTTGGGATCTGGGAGGATCGGAACTCGCGAGGCAAACACTGCGGACGGCCGGTCGCCACCTCCAGCTCGCTTGCTGCTTCCTCTCAGACCCCGTGGATCTGCTGGATCGTACTGGCCTGGACCAGGGACTTCACGACGCGGCGTGTTGTATTCTTCCCATACTTCACGCTTGACAGTCGACTTGATGGACGGCGCGACGTTCTTGCGCTCGTTCCAGATCGCAGCGTGTGAGTTGTAAGCCGCTGGACCGACAGTGTCCTGGCCCAGGCCCGAGTAGATGTTCGTAGGCTGTGCCTGCAGCCTCAACTCGCCGTTGAGTGGGTCTTTCGAGTAGCCGTAGCTCTGTTCTTTCCTCGGGATCGTCGGAACCGACGGCTTGATCTGTGCGATCGGTCTCGCATTTGAACGCGTGTCTTCTTGCTGATTAGGAGGAATGTACGACGATGACTGGTCAGCAGAGTACGCGCCAGGGCCCGGATTGTCCTGGATAGAAGACGGAAGGAACACTGTCGAGCCGGGGGCACTAGGCGCAAAGCGAGAGATCTTGGTAGCGAACGCATTCGACTGCACACCAGCAGGCGAGTGGATGTAGCCTGTCTGGTCCTGAAGAGATGCGCTGTAGGCGCCTGGACCTGGCGTGATGGCCGACGTGGTTTTGTTGGCGTTCAAATCGCGTTTATCAGACGCGGCGAAGCCAGAATACAGCGGACGATGCTCGTTTTTGAAGCTCGTGATGTGCTTTTCAGGAGCGTACGCGCCAGGACCGACGGACGACGGCGTCGGCGCCGCGCCGAACATGGACATGCGCTTGGAGCGCGTGGTGATCGTCATGGTTCAATAGCCTCCGGAGGCTCACGGATGAAGATGGAGGGAGCTTTTGTATCAGAGTTGGAAAGCGAAGAATGAGATGACAGTGGGTTTGGTTCTATTCCTGGAATGGAGCCGGGTTGACCTGCTCAGGCAAATGGCTACACAAAAGTGTACCCATGTCACCACATGGCTACATTTTTCTACTGACTGGTTCCCGACAAATCGAGTTACGGAGCTTCATCCTTTGGTGGAGTGGTGAGAAGGAGACGCGTGTCCTCCTTGTCGTGTCGCTTCTCGCTGGTGTCTTCCTCGAGCTCGCGCACGGTTGCCACCACTGTCTCACGAGCAAGGATGGTTGAGTGGTACAGCGACGCGTTCCGATACACCAACGCGCCGAGTACCTTGGCTGCTTTGCCTCGAAGAAGAGAGGGACCTTCGGTCAGTATCTCTAAAAGCTGAGGGATTGCTTGTTCCAACACGGCTTGGTCCGTGGCCGCCTTGCTACCAGTCACGAGCACGCAAAGAGCCATCAATGCAACGCGCAGGACTTCGTCTTTTTCATTCTTTCGCTTCAGGATCTGCGTCAGGACGGACACAGCGCAAGCCTTTTGCACTTCGCTCATAGACGTAGGCGCGTTGCTCACACAGTTCACGATCGCATTCATGGCGTTCATCTTCTGTGGTTTCGACTGGGATGTCAGGCGCTGCATGAGCGGGGGAAGATCCGTCGTAGACTCCACACCGGGAATGACTGGTTCAATATCATCTCGTTGATTTTCTTCGACCTCGGCATGAGACTTGGGGCAGACACTCAAAGTGGCAGATTGCAACTGCGGACCACACGCCATTCACTCGGGCTCGTCCTTGGTGGCGTTCCTTTCAAGGCCGCTCTCCTCCGCCTCCACGAACGGGAACAACTTGGCGACGACTTCTTGGATCGTGGGGCGATCGGCTGGATCCCTGCTGGTCATGTGGAAAATCAACGCCAGCACGTCCACCGGAATGCGGTCGAGAACGTCTGCATCGATGGTCGGAGGCGTGCCAGCATCGATGAGCTCAGCGACTCTGTCATGGTCCAGCGTCCCGTACGGGGGTCCTCCGACGAAAGCCTCGATCAGACACAAGGCGAATGAATAGACGTCGGACGCGAGTTGAGGCTTGACAGCATTGGCGCCTACGCATTCTCTCGCGCACCACTGCATCGCTCCGGCACTCTGCACGTTTGGCTCGGGAACCGTGGCGGGAACTTCAGCTGAGACCTTGACTCGACTCATCCCAAAGTCCGCCACCCGGGCACACCCGTCATCGGCAACGAAGACATTATCGAGTTTCAGGTCAGCGTGGATGATGTTCTTCGAGTGGAGGTACTGGATCCCGAGAGCCATCTCGTAGAGTAGGCGCCAAAAATGTTTGCGGCCCAGTGGGGTCGCAAGGTGATTTGCAAGAGTTCCGTACTTGGCGGCGTACTCACAGACCATGAACGGATCGTCCGAGTCGTGGCACGCACCCCACATCGTGAGCACACAGGGGTGCCTCAGTGCTGCCCAGAAGTCGACATCTTTGAGGAACTCGGCTCGTGTCGCGTCACTGATGGGCGACCGTCGAGTCGCCAGAAGCCGCTTGATGACGACCTGCTTGTGGTTGTCCAACGAGCCATAACGAGCACTCGCAAATGACCCTCACGCGAAGCTCTGTTCACTCCAAGTCACCCTCGCTGGGTCAATATACCACTGCGGCTTGTCAAATTGGCGTCTCACGGCGTCCGCTACAAGCACCGCGATCTTTCGTTGAGTGCGCTGGGCCATCTCGTTTTCACTCCACTTGTATGGGTCTTCGCTTCCTTGGGCTGCGCCCAGCACGCGTTCTTCGTCCATCAGAGTTGCCTTGTAGTGTCGTAGATCACGCTTCCACATCTCGAACGCCTCAGCGATTGCGTCTTCAAGTGCAGCCACGTACGCCGTCGCCTCCTCTTTCAACGTGGTTGTTACCAGTTCTCTCTGGTCTGGTGAGGCCCCAAGGACCTCACAGAGACCGTCGGGGCCAGCGTGGATAGCTTGGATGTCCTTGATCATATGCCTGTGGTGCACCACTCGCTGGACGATCGACATGCGGCTGTAGTCGCGTAGCTTCACCCAGAAGCGTTCCAGCGCCTGTCGAAACGTCGCCACGTGAGTATTGGTACCCCCATCTCGGTGGTTTGTTCGGACATATTCCCACGTCGCCTTGAACTGTGAGAGCGTGAATTTCATCAAGCGTGACGACTCATACGCGAGGCTTGGCTCACAGAGCCGCTCGAGATCGGCAAACGCCCGCGCCACCGTGATTCGACGCGAGCCGCTGGGGTCCAGGACTTCGGTGTCATCTAGCGAGGTGTCCATGGGTATTCGTAGCGACTCGTAGATCGTGGGAATGTGTGGCTCTTTCAGGCAATGGGTCTGTGCTCAGTCATCCTGACGGTGTCTGGTACTTCAAGTAGGTGGAACTGGGAGAAAGTGAGTTGTTCGATATTTCCATTATCCCATCACCTTTATAAATTATTCTCCTGAGTTTTGGTATGTATAAGCATTTGGACCATCAAATATTGTGAAATATGATACCCGCTTAGATTCACTGTAAATATCCTAGAATCCTGACCAGCAAGAGGAGGTTTTTGTTGTGAGACCTCGCGCCACATTCGTCTTCGCTTCGATCTTCCAGTCGCCTTGCTGATGTTGGATTTCGCGATTCTGCTTCCCTTGGGGCCAACTTCAACTGTGGATTACGATATCCGCTAGATTCCACTATTCGATCGTTGGTCCACAAATTGTGGCACAACCAGGTTGTGACAACCTGGTTGGATTCTTCCGGACGTCGGTGCTTGTGAAACGTACAGTATCATACTGGACACATTTCCACCGTGCATTCCAACTCATTATTGGTCAAGTGAGGAGATCAGCTGCGTTCTCTCAGACCAGGCTGAGTCAGCCTGGCTGACTGGACCGCCAGTCCCAAAGCGGCGACGCTGCTGCTTGCGCCACCATTGTCGAAATCGACATTCGATCGCAAACGTTCCCTTGCGTGGGCTGGGCTTCAACACGCATGTGGAGTGCACTCGCCACCGTGCCGGGGACCATGGAAGTTCTCATTCGTCAAGAAACGATCCGCGACGTCCTGGAGGCGTGTCCAGAAGTCGCTGCTGCAAATCTGATCCAGATTGTTCGCACTGCCTGCGTTGCTGACCGTCGAAACATCACGATCATGACTCCACGCTGCCGGTTGTCAACAATTTACCAACTCCTTCGTGTTCTCGAACGAGAAACAATCGACCACTTCTCCAACAAGCAGCTCGTGCTATCTATCCACCGCAGAAACTTGTTCTTTGATGGCAGCAACAACGAACGTCCCGAGAATCTTCATGATATCGTGCAAGCTGTGAACACCAAGTTCGCCGGCAGTGGCACCTATGTTCACGCGATGGACGCAAGAAGAAAGAAACGACTCTGTCGACGACTTCCTGTTGGTTCTCAACCTTCACCGAAAGGAGTACGGCTTGGCTGAGCCGGGGATGTTCTGGGCCGGCGATGCTGCCCCACGTGCAGCAGGTGCCGCGACGGCGTGAAATACGCCAACTCCCGTTTAGTACCATGGTCAAGTATCCCCAGTATATGTTTCGCAAAACAGCATAGGCTCGACGTCTCGTTCATCTGTAAACTTCTGCGGTGGAACAGTTGAAGGGATCGAGTATGATTGAATCCGCGGTTCCTTGTGGAAGATTATTGCCTTGCACCCGACGTTGTCAGAATGGGAACTCGTCCACGTGATGGAAATCTTCAACCTAGTCAGATCGACTTCAACAAGCCACCTTCCTCCTGCGTTACTCGATAGTTCACGTATCATGTTATAGAGGTCCCTGTTTTGGAATTCCGAAATGCTAAAACGCACGTAATCGGCGGTCATATCTCGTATTTAGCTACGGATTAGCTCAGTAAATGAACCGTCGTGTGGTTTTTGGCGGGAATCATGCGCATCAAATCCTGAACGCAGCCCGCCATTTTTCGAAAAGCGCCACTGCTGACAACAATGACGCACCCCGGTGACGACACCATCACCAACGACGCGCCGGCGGCGCAACGCATCAAGCTTATGCACGGCAACCCGCCTGTGGGCTTGAGCCAGTTGCCTTCTTCGCTGGTCAGCGGCCGCATCTTCGACTTCCTCGCGGACGTCCAGTCCCCGCAGTTCCTTCGCGACGGCCTGGATCTCATCAAGTACAAGGCCTCGCTCACGCCTCTGGCGGGCGTCTGCCGCGAGTGGCGAGACCACGCGAAGGTGCGTGTAGTCCACGCCAAGAGCGTGAGCTGCTCGCTCGATATGCACAAAGGCACGGCCAAGTCCATACTAAAGCGAGCCACCAAGGAAGGCGCTCCAGTACTGGAGCTCAAGCTCGTGATGGGCGACATCCACGAGGCTGGTCTTCTGCGTGAAAAGTACACAGTGAGGACCAAGTACGCGAGTCGCCAGTGGCGGGAGTCTTTCTTCCAGTGCTTCCCTAACGTCGTTCGCTTGGATCTGTCGCGTGTGTCGCTGGAGCTCGGGCGTGCCCGTGGCTCTGGAGACCGCCTCGCGACTGTGCCCCACGGTCAAGTCACTGGGTCTTCTGTGTGGACCGATGAACCACGAAGACGAGAACTGGGAGTCGTTTCCTAAGATGGCGACGGCGTTGTTGGATGCGTTGGGACGGTGGCACGCGGCAAACGGCGGGCTTCGTGCGCTCATGATGCCGGCGTTCGTCAGCCACGAGGAAAGTGTGTACGAGCGGTTCATCCGCACTGTAGCTGCCTGTTGTCCGCAGATCGAGTATCTCGTGTCCAGCACGACCACCCAGGGAGACATGGAGATGCAGGAGGACTGGCCGACGCTGTCGGTGGACGCATGGGCCGAGTTCTGTCGCCAGTGTCCGCTGCTTCGCGAGATGGCGTGGAACATCGCGCCGATGACGACGGAGCACATGGAGGCTTTCGCAGCGACGCCCAAGCTGCAGCTCCAGGACCTCAAACTGTTCAACAATACCAACGACCCGTGGCCTGTGGACCACACTGTGCTAGGACGTGTGTTAGATGCGGTGTCGCGACTCACGTCACTGTACGTGGCGTTTGACGGCGAGGAAGAGGACGAGTCCGACGAAGAAGATGAGGATGGAGCGCCCAAGGCCAAGGTGACGATGCCCACGAAGATCGCTGGTGTTGTGGCTGCCAAGTGTCCAAAGCTCGAGGAGATCTTCTTTGATGGCACGACAGATGAATGGATCCACCGCATGTCTGGCGAGGCGGCGGAGGCGCTGGTGAAGCTTCCATCGGCGGCGTTACTGGAGCTTCCGTTGGTCTCCACTATGGGTAACCAGACATTTGCTAACACGCCGTGGCAAGAAGACCTGAAGCCGTTAGAACGACTCTTGGATGCGGCACCGCGACTCGGGTCCCTGGACTTGGAATTCGGCGGAGAACTCGAAGACGACGACGAAGACCCAACGACAAAGGGATCCGTGTCATCCAAAATTGTGAGCTTGGTGGTGTCCAAGTGCCCCAGACTCGAGCATATCTCGGCCCAGGACGCCTCGCACAATCGTGCATACGGGATCTCTGGTGAGGCGGTCGACGCTCTGGTGAAACTCGAGTCGGCGTACTCTCTCGAACTTCCGAGTGTGTCTTCTGTGAATGACCAGACGCTTGTGGAGATGCTGCGAAGCACACTAAACTCAACCGAGTACAGCTCACGCACAGTGGAGATCGGCGCAGACGACTACGTATTCAACGCCATCAACGAGATGCTGCAGTTCATGGAAAAGCAGCCAGCGAAGAAGTTCGAAGACATGTCGCTGGAACTCATCGTGAGAGGCTCGTACCGAGAAAACGAACGTGGATCCATCATCATGCCCAAGCCTGATCGTAAACTCAAGCCCAAGCCTCTGGAAAAACTGGTCGAAGCCGTCAAGCAAAAACCCAAGAAGGCGTTGTCGTATATTCACGTGGACGTGGCGACCAAGCACGTGAGCAACCGCGTGTTGCAGTACGTGGAGGAATTCCACTTGCTACTGAACGTCAGCAAAAGCGGCGTCAAGGCCTTCAAGAAGGCGAGAGAGTATGATAACTACGGATACGAGCCCCCAAGGTTCGTCAAAGAGATCACGGACCCGGTGGGCGGTGTGGGTTTCCAGAAGGAACCACCAATTCAGTACTACTAGAACTCCCTTTGACGCAAGAATTCAACGTGTACTTGGGAGATTTGATCGTATGCGACTCATTAGATCACTGGTGTTGGCGGGTTTCAAGGCGTTGTGATACCTGCTGCAGGCGGGGCAGCTTTGCCGACCCGATCTCGCGCAAATCTGAGGTGGATTCACAAAAGCGATCCCAAACGTTGAGCGGCAATTTCGGCCACGGATATGTTCGATTCGATGCTGAGGGCATGAGACTTCCTTCCCGCGGCGTTAGTAGAATACGTGCGAGCCTTGGGCAGTACGTGGTGACATCCATGAAAAAGCCGGCGAAATCGTCATTTCGCAATGTCGCCCACTGTGGAATCGACAGGACATGTAGTCCGCCATTAAAGCGGTGCCATTTCTCGAGCGCGGCACGCAGTGCAGTCGCTGTCACCTCAATCACTGCCGGGTCTTCAATTCGATCACGAAGTCGAGTTTGTCCCCAGAGAAGTTTGAGGAATCGAAGACGAGGACAGTGACGCGACACGGATGCGAGGATAGGGGCGACGACTGCAAGAGAGACGACGCGATGTCAAGTAGACGCAGATTCGGCATGCACTTGAACACGGTATCCCACGTTGCGGGTTCTATGTCTTCACAACGTACGTGCTCATGAAAGCACCGTTGCGGTCGAATGACTCCATGGTGATTCACAGACACCGTATCTTGGGCCCTTCACGAGACGGGAGGCGTGGTCGCTCACGTGTAGAGAAGTCCAGCGTCATGTACGCTGGGATACCATCCACCACGCGGCGGTCCGCGAGGCTATTCCATCGTCGGGAGATGGTACGCAGCGACGATATGCAGCGAAAGCAAGCGACTCTCTTGGGAAGATCGGTGGGTTCCACCGGCGCCAGAAACTCGAGCACTTCATACAGCAGCGCATCCGGCAACGTCGAGAGGCTTGGTGCTGAGCTTTGCGTGGGCGGCATCATGGAGGAGGCATCGCGCATGTATTCCATCTTCAGGCGCGCGTTTCTGTTGGTGCTTGCTTGTGACGGTGATGATTGGGGACTGGGCTTCGCTTCCCGCTTGCTCGTCCGATTTTTCCACCCCAACAATCAACCATCATTCCTGGCCAAGTGCAATTTTGTCACTATTTCAATGTCACAGTAGCGGGGTTCAATGTTCTACAATTTACGGATCGTTGTTTACGGACAATCGCAAGAAACCGTCGAGGCAAGCCAAAGCTGAAGTGGTCGAAGAGGACAAGAGAGGGAGAATGGCGGCGCGCAACCGACCAAGTCGATCTAACGACGACAAGGGTGATGACCGGGCGGCGCAGCGTCTGCGGCTCGCGGATGACGAGCAAGAAGCCACCGACGTTCGTCAGGGCTTCAGGCTGTTGCCCCAATCGATCGTCAGTGGCCGCATCTTCGACTTCTTGGCGGCAGTCGATTCCATGGACTTCCTCCATCAACGCTTCGCCCAGAGCCATCGGCAGTCTACACATACGGCGCTCGCAATGGTGTGTCGTGAGTGGCGCTCGATCGTACGTTCGCGGGTTACCAATGCTAAACACGACTCGCTTACACTATTTGCGAAGACGGGCGAACCCAGTGAGCGCGACCGTTATCTCCGATTCGCGGCAGAACACGGCAACAAGACGCTCGCACTCCGCATCTTTATAGATGATCCTAACGTAAACCAAGCACACAACGACGCCGAGTGGTGGGAGGCGTTCTTCCGGTGTCTTCCCAACGTCATTCGACTGGATTTGGAGAACGTGCAAGGAGAGCTCTTCGTCACCGTGCTCTCCGCCGCCTCGAGATTATGCCCGCGCGTTCAATCGCTGCATCTATCATTTGGTTCCTACACAAGTGAAGACATCGCAGCTATTCCAGCTATGATGGAGGCGCTCGACCAGTCGCTGCAGTGTTGGTACCAGTCGCAGTCGTGTGGCGGGTTACGCGTGCTGTCGCTTCCCAGCTTCATCTCCATGGTCGAGGATCTCTACGCGGTGTTCTTCCGTGCCGTGGCGGGTAATTGTCCGAGACTGGAATATCTAGTGTGGGATATGTATGCTGGCGGTCTGAATCGGGGGTGGTGGTCTACGGATCTCTCAATGGGCGTCTGGGCGGAGTTTTGTCGACGGTGCCCGCTCGTGCGGGGCTTCCCGTGGGGCGTCGTGCCTTTCACGCCGGAGTATGTGAAGCACTTCGTCGCCGTTCCAAAGCCCCATGTCCAAGAACTCACGATCTTGAGAGCCAACTATATCAATTGGAGTGACATGAAAGGTCTGACTGCCGTGCATCAGCTCGTCAAAGCCGCTCCGCGACTGCGCTCGTTCCATTTTGAACTCACGGATGCCCACGCAGATAGGTCCAAACTGCTGGCCAACTCGCTTAGCGAGGTCGGGAAGACTCTCGCCGCCCACTGCCCCGATCTTGAGCGAATCGCGCTCTACGATTGCTGTGACAAAGGCAAATACCGGATCTCAGCAGAGGCTATTGAAGCGCTCGTGAAGCTTGAGTCACTCCATCAGCTCACGTTACCGTCTGCGTCTATCGGAGACCAGACACTTGTGGAGGTGCTGCGAACCACTTGCCGTTCTGTCCGCAACAACCCACGCACAATCATGATTCATACGGTTGGATACATCCACAACGCCGTCGTGGAGCTGCTCCAGGCAATCAAGGACGAGCCAACGGACGGATTCAAAGGAGTCTCTCTAATGTTGAGTGTGACAGGCGCATGCTCTAAGAAGAAGGACGGTTCCATTCTCCCTCCATCGCCCCAACGGAAGCTGCATCCAGTGCAATTGAAAGAAATCGTGGAAGCCGTGAAGCGCAAGCATAGAGGATCGCTGTCCTGCATCAACGTGCGAGTCGTGACCCAGCGCGTCAGCAACCGAGTGATGCACTACATTTCCACCTTCAACCTGCGCATCGACGTCAACCGACACGGAGCCCGGGTCTGCGGTGATGACACTGTCGGTGGAGTGGTCATCGTGCCCGAACAGCAAATCAAACACTACTAGGTGCGTCATGAGACATAGATGTAGTACTTCTGACATCTCCTACAACGAGGGGTAGTTGTGTCACAACTACAAGCAGGGTCAACGATAGGCATGGGTGCTGGTCAACGAAGGATTCATTTTTATTTGAGTTTATGGACGATCTCCCTTCGTACACGCCGTCTCAGGAAAACGCGGCCGCGTTCTCCTTGGTAACGTTCTTCTCGGTGCTAACACCGTGTTTCTTGGTGTGGCGCCAGGCTGGAAGGGTCCAAGTGGCGAACAGTTCCCAGACCTGCGCAGCGATAAACTGCGCGACCCACACCCCGAACATGGTCCAGCGGAACGAGCCAGGCAGAGGGATCAACTGGAACGCGTTGTCGATCGTGCCCGATGTGTCGAGCAAAAACCAAAGCGTGATGGCCAGCACCACGATGAACGAGCCCGTGAAATAGTAGTTCGTGTAGAAGGGCTGGCGGTAGCGGTCCTTGAGGTTGAAGGCCATGGCGACGGAGAAGTACATGAGGTGGCTGAACAGCCAGATCTCCGCGTCTTCGTAGGACTCGGCAATGTCGTCCACCGACTCTTCGATCTCGTTCACGAACTGCGTGTAGAACATGCAGTTCTCGATTACCTTAGCGTCAAACGTGTCGGTCGTGACGTTCGCAGGGTTCTCCATGTATGCCGTGACCAAGTCCATGCCATCCTCGCGGTGGCAAAACCACGACTGGTGGTTCAGGATCGCAAACATCATGGCAAAGAAGCCGACGTACAGGATGATCTGGCCAAGGATCGACGCCACGATGGTCAGCGAGAAGAGCGTGTTGGGCGGACGCTCCTTCGTGAGCTTGGTCGACGACGCCGTGTACAGCATCGAGATGGCGAGGATGAGCACAATCGCGAGGTCGTCCCAGATGTACTGGTAGTTGGTCAGCAGCGTGTTGAAGTTGCCCAGCGTGCTGGCCATGCCGAGCTGGATCACAGGGTACAGCACCATGAACTTGAAGCCCAGGAACGACGTCGTGAGCGCACAGCGGCCCTCGCGGATCAGCGCTGGCACATCCGTCACGGCCTTGGCCTTGCTAGTGAATGGCGCGACGATCGACGCCTCGGCACTGGACAACGCGAGACCCACGTGCGCGGCCTTGAGCGCACCGCAATCGTTCGTGCCGTCACCACACATGCCCACGATCTTGCCGGCGTCCATCAGCTTCTCGACGATCCACGCCTTCTGTGTGGGCCGGATACGAGCAAAGATCTGCGTCTCGAGCACCAGTCGCTTCAGCGAGTCATCGCTCAGCGTCGTCTTGAGCTGCTCAAGCGCAGCGCCAGTCAGCGCCACTTCATACTTGGCCAGTACTTGGTCGACATTTGCATTCGTCAGCGGCTGCCACTGCTCCTCGTCCGACGTGCGGATGGCGTCCATCGAGTGGAACATCACTTCATCGGCGTCGTTCAAGTCCACGATGGCCACCTCGCTCTTGAGCTGCATGTCCAGCAGCCGCGCGACGTGCACCGCCGTCAACGCGTTGTCGCCCGTGATCATTCGCACGTCAATCGCGGCTTCGTACAGCTCCGAGATCATGCTGTGAGACTCCGGCTTGAGTTCGTTGTGGAACAGCGCAATGCCCATGAAGTTCACGTTCGCTTCGATCGCCGCACGCGCATCCATGTCGATGGCTTCGTCGACCGACAGTGCACGCACACCGAAGCCGATGCAGTAGTTGCCATCCGCCGAGTACCGCAGCGTCTTCTGCTTGAAGTCAACAGGTGCGTCGACCGCGATCTGGCTGATGGCCTCAGGTGAGCCCTTGACGAAGATGAATCGCTGCTTGGTGGCCGTGTCTTCGACGATCACGCTCGACCGCTGACAAGCAGCATCAAAAGGGAACCGCTTCACGATGCCGAAGGTCTCACCAGTCGACTTAGTGGCGATGGCTAAATAGTTCTGCGACTCGACACGGTCATGCACGAACTCGAGCATCACCTTGGCGACCTCGAACATCGACAGCTCAAGCGAGTAGCCCTGGAGCTCACCATCGACCTCGGAGAGGCTGTGGCACGTGCCCATGGCCAGGCGGAAGAGCTCCGGCATCGAATCAAAGCTCACACGCTCGAATCGCTTCTGTGCGTTGACGGTATCCACACCAACAAGCTTAAGGCTTTCCTCCGTGAGCGTGCCCGTCTTGTCGAAGCAGAACGTGTCAAGCTGGCCGCACGAGTTGATTCGCTTCGAGTCGATGCAGAAGATACCGCGCTTCTTCAAACGCTCCAACGCGAAGACGATTCCAGACGACAGCACAAGCGGAAGCGCTGGCGGCACGGCGACGGTCACCAAATCCAGTGACTCGACCATCGTGTGGCCGAAGCCGTAGCCCTGGTTACCAAAGTCAACGACGCGCTTGATAAACGCGGCGATGGCGATGGTCGCGAGCACGGTCAGATAGCGGTACGAGTCGCGCTCGAACTCAAACGTGATCTCACGAGGGAAGAGGATGCTGCGGAACAACTCGCCCTTGCCCGTGGAGAAGCCCGTGCTGAGCACGACGCCCTTGCACGGGCCGCTCGACTCACGCACGCGCGTGATCATCGACCCCGCGTGGAGGAACGACGACTTGTAGTGGATGCGAGCCTCCGCCTCGGTGATGACGTCCTTTCCACGAGCAGCTTCCTTGTTGATCGGCACGGCCTCGCCCGTGAGTGCGGCTTCGTCGACGATGCAGCCGCCGCTGAGAAGAAGCACGTCGGCGACAACGGAGCCCGTCGTGAGCTCCACAATATCACCAGGGACGAGGTCCGTCTCGTGGATCGTGATCATCTTCTGGTCGCTCATAGCACCGGCACGGAAGACTTGTATCTTGTTGTCGGAACGCACGAGCGAGCGCAGACGCTGGCTGTTGGAGACTTCAGCGTAGATCTCCCACGCCAGCGAGATAGCCGAGAGACTCAGCACGATCACAGCGTACGCCACGTAGTCACCAAAGATCCACACGAAGAAGCTGAAGATCTGGAAGAGATAGTACGGATGCACGACCTTGGTGAAGAACAGCATCGGGATGAACGGCGGGTCGATGTCCACGAGGTTAGCGCCGAAGAGCTCCACCTTCAGCGCCATCGCGATCTCGTCCAGTCCCGTGTCCAGACGCGCACGCATCCTGTCGAGCTCCTCGCGTACAGTCGCCAAGTAGCGTTCGAACTCGCCTTTCTCGTGGTTGAACACGTAGCGGTGCTTCTTGAACTCAAACCAGACCCACGGCAGCTTGCTGCGGTCGTCGCTGGGCGTCATGATCTCCATCGCGCCGCTCTTGTCGGCACCCTTGGCCTTGCGGATCGGACGCTGCACCTTGACTTCGATCCACGTCGACCGGAAGCCGTCTTCGTGGACCAGCACGAGCATGAAGTCTGCATCACCCACGCGGCTGAGCGGCAGTCGCACGCGCGCGATATACGTGAAGAGCTGCGGGAACCACACAGACGTGATGAGCAGCAGGCCGCAGGTCACGACCAGCAGCACGCAGTAGAGCGCGAGCCGCGCGTACGAGAACGCGTACGGAACGATGCGCACGAACTCGTTGGGTGCGTACACGAGCTGCGCGCGGCGGCCCGCCGTGTCGTCCACGGGCACCACGAGATACTCCTGCAGGCTGCGCATGCTCAGGCGCTTGGTCGCTGCGGTGTCGCCCATTGCCGTCGGATTCACGAGTGAGCGGCTGGCATCAGGAGGCGGCTAGCGGCGCTGGCAGACGCAGACGCAGCAGCCTTTCGATAGCTGCTCATCCGCGTTCCGCGCTTCCTTGCCATCAGATCAGCTTCGGTTCTCGGTTCGGGTTCGGCTCGAGCACACAGAACCGCCTTTCTCTCTTTTTTCTTTCCAGTTCACTCGAGCTGAGTTTACCATCCCACTGTGAAGGCATAGTCAAAGCAAGTGGTTTTTTAAAGAAGGCGGTGGTTTTTGAGATGTGTTAGACCGAGGATCCGCCCACAACCAGACGGTGGCGGCATGTGGAAGTATCGCAGACGCGCAGTGATTGGCCAGGAAGGGTTCTGAAGGCGACAGACTTGGGAAAGCCCGAGTCAAATAGGGGAAGGGTTTCTACTGTTAGAGGTTACAAACTCATCCATTGGGGACCAAATGGCTACACTTTTAGACCCCCCCCCGGCCACCAGACACACACTGCATCTACAGTATCCGTATTCGTCTGGCGATGCTCGACTCAACTGGAGAATTCCTGAATTCCACTGACGGAGTCTCGACTACTAGGGTGATGAATACACCTTCTCCAGGTGTTGGGAAGGTTAACGATGGAACCAGTCAGCATCGCTGACTCAGCGATGCTCGGTGGCCCGGCTCAGACGGGATGGTGGAGCATCCCCATCAGCATCAACGCTGACGTGACCGTAGAGTCGGAAGCGGCGGCATGGCTATCCATTTTCAAGTCTCTCCTCGCTGTCTTCATGCTTCCGCTGTGAATGATCGAGCGGCTTCGGCCATCTCTGCAGACTTGTGCTAGGCACATGGACCTATCGGACAGGCAGTGTTGGCAGCACTGTTCAAGAAGTTTCCGAGTCGTGTCGATGACCAGGAGGCTCTGAAACCTGCACGAATTACCCGAAGATTGATCACCGACTTGTCGAAGGCACTGAAGGAAGACATGTAATATCACTCGACGCCTCGCTGGATGTTTATGCGGCGTCTTGATCGCTGGTTCTTCGAGTCGCACCTCAATGGAGTGGCCCAGCACCAATATTACGACAGCGAGATCACAATGCAGAAGCTGGATTGAGGCGTCGGGTCGTTGAAGTAGATCATGCGCTGAGACGCCGTGGTTTCTTGACCACAGCTCGGTCCCCCACATCAGTCTCCGGCCGTCATCGTTTTTTTTCTTCTCCCAGAAATCGATCGACCGACGAACATGACGAAGCTCTCGCTTTGGTGCGGCGTGTTTGGCGATGGTACGGTGTTCCGTGTTGAAGTTGAGCGCGATAAGGCGGTTGCTCAGCTACAAATGGCAATTGTGGAGAGCCAAGACAGCCGCTTCGGGGGTGATCCAGCAGAGTTGAAGCTTTATTCTGCGCGGTTGAACAACGCGTGGTCTCGATACGACGCCCGTCTGAAGGCGCTCTTGAGATCGGGAATTGTCGACACGCAGCTTACGAGACTGTAAGCCTCGCGTCTTCTCTCCGACTACTTCGACGAGAGCTTCAAGACCAACCCTGGAGAGATCCACGTGCTCGTGGAGCTTACACAATGGGCCTATAGACCCCATCCAAGCGGCAGCGGATGTGGAATGACCAGGAGACAACACTGACTGAAATGTGGAGTCTCCTGCAGTGGCAGCACCAGATACCTCCTCCTCCACAGGCCTCCCCGCGATGCTTCAGCGGCCGCTGCCGTTCCGACTGAAGATGCCGGAAGACCAAGTCGTCGCTGAGGAGCTCTTCCAGACGCGCGTTGTTCCATTGTCTAGGGTGACACCAAGTGGCGCAACATCGTGTTCGTCCCGAGTCCTGCAGCGGCAGATGACTCTGGTGCTGATACTGGTGGTGGCCACTAGATGCTGATCGACATGGACGAGTCTCAATGGGCTAATAAAGAGACCATCACGAGGAACCACGAGTATGAAGGCGAGCGGCTCCGGGTCCAGCACGAGCGATGAAGCAACTGCAGACATTCTTGGTGTAGAAGCGGTCGACCAACCGAAGGTCGCGGCTGCTGAGGCGCTGTCGCGGCTTGCATCGATCATCGACGCCGTGGACTTGGCTTGAGGGGTCAAGCTTCCATAAATAATACCGGTACCAGCTTTTCCATATCTAACTTTTTTTTCCGAACCCACTTCTCATTCGACACTTCACTGGCAATGAGAGATCAAGACATGATGGCGCGGGAGCTGCTCGCTCTGAAAGACGCTGTCTGCAGCGGCGACGTCGCCGCCATTGATGCGTACTTCAGTCAGGAGTTTGTTCGCGCGCAAGCCGCCGAGTCCGAGCGTCACCTCGCTCGCCACAGGCCGCTTCCTGGTTGACCCAGTGGTCGACCGGAAGCCCTGGTTCGCCGGCAGCTCAGCCATCTACGGCGTCCACTGGAACCTATTCAAGTCGGCTATTGAAGCCCGTCAGCCAGACGTCGTGGCGTGGATCTTCTCGCCCCCACACGTGGCCTCGTTACCCGCGACGCTCAGGTACGCGTGGCCGAGTATGGCGCACTGGGCGGTGGAAGCTGACGACGTCGAGATGCTGGAGACGGTGCTGTGCGTGCCAACGATGGGGCTATTTGAAGAAGACGAGCAGCAAGCGACGCTGAATGAGCTGCTGGATGCTGTGGACGACTGTAGAGTGGAAGTTCTGCGGGTTCTTGTGGCTCATGGGCTAAAACTCGACGATGATTCGGTAGTCGAAGTCTGGGCGGAGGCAGCCCGCGCAGACATTGTCGATGCCTTTGCGGACGAAGGAGCCTTTACCGTCGGAGTGAACTTGCTGGGCTTGCAACCAAGCTACGGGCCAGTGGAAGTTGTGACTCGGCTGCTGGAGCTCGGCGTGGACTGGGGAACGGGCTCGGAAGCTCTTCACTGCGCCGTGGAGGACGAGCGAGTCGATCTGGTCGAGTTATTCGCTACGCAGGCGTTCGTAGACGTGGACGAGCTTGATGAGGACAACGAACGGACGCCGCTCATGCTCGCAGTGTACCAGCACTCGACTCGTCCAGATGCACCCGAGGCTCAAGTGGCCATTGTGTCGCTACTGCTCAAGGCAGGCGTGAATCTTACAGTCCAAGACCTCGCTGGTCTGACTGCTCTCCACTACGCCATGAACGGAGGGAGAGCCGACGTGATCGACGCGTTGTTGGAACACGGCGTCGACCCATTGCAACGCTCGTACTCGGGCAAAATCCCATTCGATTTTATGGACCTGGAGGGCACGTGGAAGAATCCAGAGGGCCCCGCGATCTTCAAAGCTCTGCTACGTCATGGCGCCGTGCCGTGTCAGGAAGGCGGCTACATCGCTGCACAAGCCAAGAGAGCCACGGCGTTTCTTGAGGAACATCCCGAGTGTCTGGAGGCGTGAGCAGGCGAAACAAAACCAACACGCTTCACGCTGCTTCGCTGTAATGTGGAGCGGGCTTCCCCAGTATGAGTACCCATTATTATCCTCTCTGAGGTTTGTGTGGTCTTTGGACGAGCTAATGTAGCTGTGCTACAGTAACCACAATAGCTGTTCATCGTGCATGAGCTCGCCGCATTCACCGCCTTTCTCGAGGTCGGGAGATGGGTACACTTTTGGTCACTGTGATGACGGCATCCCCCGTTGGAGTGACATAATCCACTCACCGTGAAGAGCTCCGCACTGGAATCAGACGGAAGGGACTGCAGTTCCAACGTCATTTGCGCAAAACCCTTCTTCCTATCAAGCACAGCGAAGCAGCAGCAACATGGCGGGGGATCTGGACACGCTGGTGTTCGTGTACGGCACACTGAAGCGCGGCTTCCTCAACTACAACACGTACCTCAAGCCGTCATGCGAGTTCAAGATGGCTGAGTATCTGTGCGACGCCGTGACGACGCAGCCCGACTTCTGTCTCGTGCTGCGAAAGGAGCGCAAGGTCCCGTGTCTGTACCGCCCTCAGGCGGGCGTCGAGACGGGCTACAACGTCCCTGGCGAGGTCTTCCGCGTGGATAAGAACGCACTGAAGGCGCTGGACATTCTCGAAGGCGTGGACGCCGCGAGCTACTACCGCGAGGAGATCGAGGTTACGCTCACGAGCGACAGCCCCTGTGACGAGTACAAGGCCGGCAAGACCATCAAGTGCCACACGTACCTCAAGGTCTTCGACCAGAAGCTTGTGGAGCTGGAGAACGTGCCTGAGTACACGGCGGAGGCCCATGTTTTCTACGAGTCGCGTCCTGGAACGCCCAAGCTACGCATCCTCGAGTGCATTTACGGCAGTGAGGTCACGGCGCGCGTGCAGCAGAAGCTCGATGAAGGCGTCGACTTTCACACGGCGTGGAAGTTGATCGTGGGCTGAGTCTCGGCGCGTTGATGTATGGGTTTAATACAGTAGCAGAGACCAAGACGATCCGTCTGGGATCTTCAAAGAACTGAGGCGTCCCTTTCAAGTCGTCTTCACTCCCTTTACAAGCCAAACATCGGTGAACATGGCCAAGCTCACGCTGCGATGCGGAGTGTTTGGTGAAGGCGCGGTGTTCGATGTCGAGATTGAGCGCGATGCTGTGGTCGTGGAGCTGGCAACGGACAATTGCGACGAGCCAACTAAACCATCTCAGTGTTCACCCGGCGAACGTGAAGCTTTATCTAGCGCGGCCGAACGACGCGTGGCTGCAAGATGACAGTCATTTGACCGAGCTCCTGGGCTGTGATTGTGGCTATGAGCAGTTCACGAGAATGCGAACAACGCACCTCTCCGACTACTTCGATGACGGTTTCGAAACCGAGCCAGGGGACGTCCACGTGCTCGTGGAGCTTCCGCGAGCGGCGGAGCGTCGTCCCACCAAGCGCCTCTGGATCAATGATTATCCAGAGACAAACGTATCTGACCTGTGGGATCTTGAACGATTGGAGAGTGATTGGATGCCTCGTTCACAGGAATCCTCACGCTCGACATCTCCGCTCAAAAAAAAAGCGGCGATCAAGGCGTTCAACAGCCTCGGCATGGAGAGCAACGTCGGATTGCTGATCGATTGGACCATCGAGCCGTTCAAGCCGAACATCACTGATAGCGGCACGCTCGTGCTGAAAGACCTTGCATTTGTACGCGTCGTCACTCTTGACCAGTGTGACGATGACGATCATTTCAAGCGGCTTGTTGACATCTATAGGACCCTCGCATCGCTCAACAGTCCAGGGAAAGTCAGTGTACGGTCTCTACAAAATGTTGAAAGGCTACGCGACGACGGCTAGAGGCTAGTCGTCCATCTCTCTCCCGTGGGGTACCCGCGACGGCCTCAAACCCACAAAGTCGAGCAGTGGCTCCAGCAAATGCCGACGGCACTGGCGCACTGGCATGCCACGGCGACGTCCAATGGCGCAATATTGTGTTTGTATCCAGTGGCAAGGGCGACTGGATGCTGATTGACATGGAGGAGTCGCGCAAGCACAACACGGAGTCGATCGAGTGGAACCACGAACATGAGGGCGAGCTGTTGGTGATGTAGAACGACTTGTTGCAGGCAGGGAGACTGATGGAGCCAGTTTGAACTGCCTCTGAGACTCAAGCGAGCCCACAAGTTCCTGACGGAAGAAGGCCATGCCACAGCTACAGAAGCGCTGGTTCTTCTTGATACTAATAGTTCAGTCGAGTAGGAAATATGACTAAATCCTATCGTTCGAAGAGACTTTGAGTTGGCTCGTGTAACCCCATAAAATCACTCGTACTGATGTCCTCTATCACTAGTCCCTGACTGATTTACGCACTTGGAAAGTGCTCTTCGCGCACAGCGAACAGCGGGTCGTGTTTGTTCACGATCTCGTCGTCGTTGTCGGCCACGAGCCACAGCGTGAGCGCGTACCGCCGCTTGTCGGCCTCGGACGTGTCCGTGAGCGTGGGCGTGACGTCGTGGACGATCTGGTCGCTCCAGAACATGGCCAGCGTGTCCGCGACTGGGGTCACCGTAACAATCCCGTGGTCCTTGCTGAAGATGCGCAGCTCGCCGCCGTGGCTGGGCTCCCAGTGCGGGTTCAGATAGTACACCATCGTGACCTTGCGCTGGTCCGGTAGCCCCGAGTTGTCACAATGTTTTGGGTCTAGTACAGTACAATAGAGTCCAGTATCAGACACAGCTCTAACTATAATCAGCCAGAGGATACAGGACACGTACACTTGGATCCTTCGCCGAGACTCACGGCCAGCTTGGTGCCGTACATGCGGCGGTTCATCTTGAGATGAGGGAAGAAGTGGTCCAGTAGAATGGGCGCCTGCAGCACGACGCTGCGCGTGTAGTCCAGCAGCGTGGGCGCGTGGTCCCACTCGTCGCCGTTGAGCTCCGTCGCGAACACGTTCTCCTTGACCATGGCGTTGCCGTGCTCGTCCGTCGACTGGCTAGGAAACATGAACCCGCCTTCGTACAGGCGGTGCGCCTCATCTATAATCAATCAATCAAATCCCATACATCAATCACTTGTGTACATCAATCAATGATATCAAGCATTGATGGACGCACCGCGCATCTGCAGCGCGACGTCGGCGCCTGCGAAGCCGTTGATGATGCAATAGCCGTCGTTCTTGAGTCCGTTCTGGATCGCGTCGCGCACGGCGTCGGTCGCGAACAGCGGCATCACGGAGATGTCGCTGTAGTCCGAGAGAAGGCGGCGCTGTCCCACGCATACAGCCACGGCCGCGCGGCTGCGGCGCGTCGCCAGTCGCGACAGTCGCATCGCCAGCATTCTTGCTTGTCTCTTTGCGTGTCAATCAATCAGTTGCCTGCCGATCCGCTGATCGGATCCGCACGTTGCCCACAGGCGTCCATCAGATCCCTATTTTAGTGGCTGATCCAGGACATTATGTAAGGTATGTGTAACCCGTTACACTCGCCGTATCTCAGATCACCACCAGGGGGTACGGTACGCTAGACAGGCGACGAAGGAACCTCCTGAACTGACGGCGCAAAAAGGAAGAAGATCGAAGCGCTGCGCGGCTGCGCGGTCGACAGGCGGACACCAACGCCACTCAAACGCAAGGGTACGCTACTGTATCATGCACAGGCTCAAGCGCCAGACCAGTAGCAGTCGCAGAGGCAGCAATACGAAGAGCGCAGTGCCACCACCGCCACCACCAGCGCCATTAGCGTCGTCATTAGCGAGCGAGACACCCTCCAAGCACCGCAAGCGACGCCAGGACCGACAGCAGAAGAAGATGGGCAAGCCACTGGCCGAAGAGACCAATAGAGAGGATGCTGGCGTGACGCTGCCGCCGCTGGTGCGCACGCTGTCCAAGGATCTGGACCGCGACGAGCTCATGCGGCAGTCGCATTCGCTGGAGGACGAGGACGACAATGAAGGTGAAGAAGAAGAGCCGCTGGAGGACACGTATGCGAAGCCGCCGCCCAAGATCCGTGGGCTGGGCCACACGACTAGCGAAGGCCACACAGGCCACGCGAATGAAGACCGGTACTTGGTCAAACGAGGGCCGCATTTCCACTTGTTCGCGGTCATGGACGGCCACGGCGGCCACATTGCGGCCGAGTTTTTGGTTGAGAAGCTGTGCGAGACGCTGGAGATCGTGTACAAGAAGAGCGGGTTCGAGAAGACGCAGGATATCCAAGTGGCGGTGGATACACTGGACAGGACGTTCCTGAGTATGGCGGCGAGGCAACAGGACGACAGCGGTGCGTGTTTCAATGCCGTGGTGCTGTACTACAGCAAGGAAGACCAGGAGTACCGTAAGCTCGTGTTGAACTGTGGGGATTGCAGGGCGATCGCACGTGTGACGCCGGAGAAGTCGAGTGTCCGCAGGGGAAATGGAAGCTGGCGCTGTCATGACGACCGGTATTCGACGCCGATCGTCGCACTATCGGACGACCACTGTGCGTCCAATCGATCCGAGAAGCTCAGGGCTCTAGAGGCCGGTGCGTTCATCCGAAACAACCGTATTGCGGGCATTTTGGAGCCGTTCCGGTCGATTGGCGACCTGGATATGAAGGGCAAGAGCATGAAAGGCTGGGTGATCCCGACGCCCGAGGTGAGAAGCAGTGAGCTCGTCGTGGGCAAGACCACGATCATCGTGGCGACGGACGGCGTGTGGTCCGTGCTCACGAACCAACGAGCGATGCTGCTGGCGCTGCAGGAAATCGCGGACGGCGGTGACGAGCAAACGGCGGCAGAGGCTGTCGCAGAGGAAGCCCGGGAAGTGGGCAGCTCCGACGATATCACTGTGCTCGTGATTTCCGTGTAGTTTCGACTTCAATCGTCGAGTGAAGACTGTTGTAGTTGCCGTGGATGCGTGAATCAAGAGTATTTATTAAGTGCGTAATGAAACATTGATTGAACTACGAGGGCTACGCCCCGTCAAGCTACGAGTCAGCGATCGTTCGAGTTTTCAACTCGTTCAAGACGCTCAAGCGCGTCAGCGGCAGTGGCCTTCAGCGTGTCGACGACCCCCACGAGGAACTGCAGCACACTACGAAGTCTTTGTGGCACGTCAAACCCCGAAGTCCCCATCAGCATTCCGAGTTGGAACATGTCGTGACGGAACTGAAGCCGCTCGCCCTTGTGTGGATGGTTCCACGTGATGGTCTCCTTGTCGTGCTTGTAAGACTGGTGCATGTCAGTCAGCATCCAGTGGCCTTTACTATCAGGGTCATCATCATCAGATCAGGGTACGAGCACGATGTTCCGCCACTAAACATCGCCGTGGCAGTACCCACATTCGTGCCAGTGCTTCAACGCCGTCAGCATGTGCTTCAGGAAAATAGGGACTTCAGCGGATGTCCGACAGGAGAAAGGACCTCGTGAGAAAGGACCAAGTACGCGGAGAGTCGACACGAAGGCTGCATTTTCGTGTACGGCTCCTCTGCATTCCCACGCACTCAGTTTCCATCCTTCATCCACGAGCCGTCCATTTTGGTGACGTAGAGTTCCAGTTCGCTTGGTGGGAAACCGTATCGTCGGCTGTAGAGCTGCTTCTCATCGATGAGCTTCAGCAGCGAGTCGACGGTCTCATCGCGCGCAATCTGGACGACGAACGTCATGTCTTCATCATACTTACGACACCACATCGTGATCATCGCCATTGGTTCCTGTCGGCCATCCAGTGATGTGAAAGGGAGCTGAAGATTCCCACAAGTGATGGGAACTATCCTTTTTGGCAGAATACGGTGAAAATTCCACACTGTGATGGCGTTTTGCGACGAGATCGACTTGCTCGCCCTCCACGACCCCCCAAAGTCAGTCAGCCGAGTCGGTCAGCTACTCCAACATGGTCAACAATAACATTCCATCCGTGAAAGCCACGCTTGAGGCAAATTGTGACGATCGAAGTTACGCGGCTCTCAACCATCGAAGAAGCGCTGGGTAGTCCGCACCTGCGAGACACATCAAGTCATTATCTGAGAGCAGCCAATGCATTTCGACTCGTGGTTCTTACCAAGATGAACAAGCGTGAACTGGAACACCACCGTAACCCACAGCGCAAACTTGCCCTGGGCTACATTGAACTGCATCTCCAACACAAACGCCAGCATGTGAAGAGTCGAAAACCCAACATGGCGCTGCATTTGCACGATCACAAAAACAAGCGACGAGAATTCGATCGCGGCAAACGCTGCTAATCGCAGCAGAATCCACGACCGAAGCTCAATGGCGATGGATGCCTGGAATGGGTAGTACTGTTGGGGAGCTCGAAGATGACCGCGAGATACACGAGACAGACAGCGGACACGAGACAGACAGCGGACACGATGCATTCGACGTACTCAGCAAGCAGCACGTACTCGCACTGGAAGAGGAGGCGAAGCGACGGCTCGATCCACGCTGGGTTTTGTGGGTGTCTGTCATCTCGGGTCGCTGAGCCACTAGGGACGACAGAGACCGTGTGAAATGGCCTTCGCCGCATGGATCGAGATGACACGAATCTGTCCGTGGACCCAGTGGAGTTGCAGATGCGCTTGAGTAACTCAGCACGATGAGACGTCGGCGCCACGTTGTGAGGGAAGATACCAAGCACGCGGATGTTGGCAAAGCTGGCTGGCCGGGCTGACAACGCCTCAACGACCGGCTTCAGTAGTCCTGGATAGGAACTGGTTAGAGCGGAGGGCGGTGCAGGCGAGTCAGCGAAACGACGTCTAAGCTCAGTCTTGCCTACACGCTGACGGATGCCATGAAATGAAAAGAGCGAGCTGCCCAAGTCCACGGCTACGACGGCAGCGGTCACTATAATCGAGTTGCCGCTCTGCATACTCTGCGCGACGTAGATGGAGTGGAACACCTCGACCGAGAAAATCGTCTCTTCGGGAATCAAATCTTCCCAATACGCGCAGGCGCCTGCGAGAAGATTTCGCAGGACGAGTCGCAGGACTGGGAGCGTGAGTACGCAGGCGTTTTGTATCCACGGAAACGAGTCGAGGGCGACGAAGACGGCGTTGTACGTTGGATAGGAAACGCACAGAAGCGCGAAGACGCCGAGTACTCTGCTGAAAGCCACGGCTCGTTCCTTGAATTTCGGGATGGTCTTGTGTGGCTCGATACCAATGAAACCCACCCAGGTGATGAAGAAGCGCGCACCCAGAAAGCGTGGTTGCCCTCCAAGCACAAGGCAGGATCATCAAGCGGGATAGCTTCGATCACGAGTGTCAGTAGGAGAGCCACGTTAATGCTGTGTATTGCACGTCATCATTGTCGCTGATGACAATGGCTTCGAATTCGCGAAACGACGCCAAAAAGCTAATCATGTGGGGGTTATAGGAAAGATCGGCAGGCAAATTACCGGCACCGGTGTAGAACTCCAGACTGCCAGCGGTAGGCCCACTATGATCCTCGAGCGGAAGGGCACCCCGTTCCAAGTCCGCTCCTTCTCTTCAACGCCTCCATACCATCGGTGACTGCGTCTGGGTTCCACCTTGCCATTACCCAACACCAGTCTTCTCTCACTTGCAAATTTCCCGCTATCACCCCACCCACCCACGACCACCACCACCACCTCCGTACGCCGCACCATGGCTCCACCCACCATCCTCATTGTCGGCGCCACTGGCAACACGGGCCAGAGTGCCGTCTGCACGCTCTCGTCCCTGCTGCTCGCTCAAGGCAACACCACGACTCGCATCCTCGGCCTCACGCGCTCGCTCGCTTCCGACAACGCCCAGCAGCTTGCTCAGCTGGCCAACGTCGAGATGCTCGAGAAGAACTGGACCTCCATCGACGCTGACTGGCTCACGCAACAACACGTCCAGCGAGCCTACGTCGTGCCACACATCAATGCCGACCAGTTCACGGACGAAACGAGACTGTACGTCGCGATGCTTGGCGCCGGTGTCGAGTACATCGTGCGCGTGTCCACGACGACCCAGTACGTGACGCCAAACAACAGCGACGACTTTGGCCGCGCGCACTGGGCCGCAGAGCAACTGCTCAGCCAGCCCGAGTTCGCCAAGCTTCACTGGACGTCGCTGCAGCCCAGCAACTTCGCGGCCATGTTTCTGGGCTTTGCCAAGTCGTGGGTGGACGAGTACCGTACCACCGGTAAGGCGCCAGTGCTCGAGATGACTCTCACAGCGGACCAGCCAGCGTCGCTCATCGATCCACGGGACATCGGTGACGTCGCCGCGCATCTTCTCGCGCTCGCCGATCCGACGCCTCACAACCGAGCCAAGTACGTGCTCAACGGACCGGAGGACTTCACTGGCCGTCAGCTCGTGGAGCTGTTTGAGAAGGTCGCTGGCGTCAAGGTGGATAAGGTCAACTACCAGTCGACCAAGTTCCTCGACATGCTCATCTCCATCGGAGCGCTCACGAAGGAGTCCAAGCCGTGGTTCCTGGGCGGCTTCGCGCCGTTGTGGGCGGGCGAGTGTGCTCGCGCGCGTGCGCCGACGAGCCAGGCGGTGATGGAGTTGGCGCCGCCCAAGCGCACGGGCGAGGGCGTCGTCAAGGCCATGCTGCACGGCTAGACGAATGCACGAGGGTGGACACAGCATCTTGTAGTGGCAGAGGGACAGGCTGTCTGCGACTCCAGGATGCGACGCAGTAGCCGAATTCAATGCTGGTAACATCGAGTGCTTTCCAATATACTGTTTCCTGAAGCCTCTGGCTTTGGCGACAAAGCTCAAGTTATGTTTTGTTCGTAAACAGTGTTTTCACACCGTGCAGAGGAAAGAAATGTCCATTTGAATGCTTGGCTTCATCACTATGACACTCACGATCTGGGTCTACAGTGTGTCCCATCCAAGGCTCTTTCAACCAAGTTAAGCATGTCGTGCTTCATTGACTTGACTATCCAGTCCACTCACTGGGTCATCTTGTCTCTCTTTGTAAGATACCCCCACTCCCCGGTCCTCGTCGGCGACGGCGCGGTTCTGTCTCCGACCTTGTGGAAGGTCTCACCGAGTTATCGCTGGATCCCTACACCAAGGTCGTCAGCCTCCGTCGCGCCATTATCAGGCTGGATCGTCGGCGGGCACGGGCTCGACGGCGACGAACATACGCGACGTACGCTGCCAGTACGCCTGAAGCAGAGCGTGCCTTTTTCCAACGTTTCCGCACTCGTCAAGGGTACAAGGCTCCGGTCGAGCTTCCAGAAGCGGACTTGGCTGGCCTGGGCGTGGCTGAGCGGCTTGCAGCAGACTGGAGCGAGATCACGCAACGAGGCGCCACGGACGGCGCGGCTCGTGAGGCCTTCTTTGGGCAGCTGCCGCCTCCGACGGCGGTGAGGTCCCTCGTCGCACTGGACGATGACTTCTCGGAACACGAGGTACGGGAGGCTCTTGAGGCGTGCCCCAGAGGCAAGGCGCCGGGGCCTGACGGCCTGCCGAACGACTGGTATCGCGACCATTGCGACCTGCTCGTTCCTGTCCTGACGCCGCTGTTGAATACTTGGCACCGGCACCGTACGCTTCCTGGCAGCTTCCGTACAGTGACTGTTGCCTGTATTCCCAAGCAGTCATCGCCACGGACTGGGCTAGATTTCCGTCCAATAGCTCTGCTGGACACCGATTACAATATCTACTCCAGGCTGCTCCTCAATCGGCTCAGCAATTCGGCTTCGTGACGGGCAGGCAGGTCCATGACGCGCTCGACATCTTCCACGGGCTTCGGTCGTTGGTTCGGCGTTGGCGGTGCTACTAGACTTTGCGAAGGCCTACGACACGCTCGATCGCACCTTCTTGCTCCAGGCGCTGGATCGTCTTGGATTTCCCGTCGGCTTTCGGGGAGCGGTCGAGCAAATGCATCTTCATACGACGGCGGAGTACGCAGCGGACGACACCATCTCCACTGCACAGCCCATCCTCAACGGCATCCGGCAGGGATGTTCACTGACTCCGACGCTCTTCATTCTCGCGGTCAACACGCTCTACGAGTCCATCGCGACAGACCCGTTGATCCAGGGCTTCCGCCTCGCCAACGGCGACGAGATTTGTGCTACGGGATATGCTAATGATACCACGTGCTACGTGGAGGACGGACACAGCATCAGTCCACTTTGGCTGTCGCTGGATCGCTTTGGTGATGCCTCCGGCCTGCGCGTGAACGTGAATAAATGTGGGTGATCGCACTCGGCTCGACGGTCGCCGCTCCTACGCACCTGGACTTTCCTGTGGCTGCAGCGGCAACGGCGTCGCGGCTTCTCGGTGGCCAAGTGGCGACGCACGACGTCTCTTCTTTCGCGTGGACGACCGCGCTCCAACAAGTCCACGCGCGGCTATACTGGGCGGAGCTCAAAATAACCAACGAAGTGCAACGCGTCGAGCTCCTACGGACGATTCTGCTGCCCAAGTTCCTGTTTGTTGCCAGACATCACTGGCCAGCGGCTGCGGTCACCGAGAAGTTCCAACGACTTATCGACGATTTTGTCTGGGGTGGTGGCCTCAGTGCGGACGGCGCTCGCAAACGTGCCTGGATGAGCCAGCAAGTTGCCCGCAGTCCCATCGACCAGGGTGGCCTCCACATCCCGCAGCTCACACACGAGCTTCAGGTCCTGAGCCTTGCGACCGTGGACCGGTGGGCCCAACCAGCCACGGGAGCACCGCCCATCGTTTGTCAAGAGCTCCTTCGGGCTGCTGGAGCCACAGATGGCCTTCTCGCGCCGTCTCAGCGGCCCGCTCCGCAGATTTTGAGCATTCGGTCGACACTTGCAGCGACGGGTTGGCAACTTCGACGAGCTCTCGTCGCTACCACGCGCTCCGCTGCCGAACTCGCGCTCCTTACACCCCTGCTTCGACATGTCGGTCGAGGAACGTCTGTGGATTATGAATGGGATCACGGGTGGCTCCGGTGCAGCTACGAGCGAATCGGCGAGCTACTCGCGCCGCTGAGGCACTACCACGGCTTCACCTTCGGCAATGTGGTCTTAACGTCGTGACTGAGCGGGGAAGACGTGTTCCTGACCGCCGGTGCCAGGTCGGTTCACCCGACCGATTTTGCCGGGCTCTTCTCCGTCCGTGACCGGCTCAAGGACGTGCTCGAGATCCGGAGGGATGCCGACGGTCGTGTCTGCTTCAGGGCCGTGCGTCTCGACGCTCCCCTGCTCCCGCACCTTGGTGTGGCCTTTCGTCGCCTCTGCGATACCGTGATCGTCAATTACCCTGGCATGCTCCGCCCGCCGGCCCAGTGCGAAGACCTCGTCTTCGGCCCTCCGACGTTGGATGTGTGGCGCCTGGTGCCTTCCACGGCGGGTTTCACTCTGGAATGGAGCCCGGTGGCTCAGGCCGCCGTTCACGTTGGTCCCGTCCACACGACCGCCGACGCCACTGCGGCCGCGCGCCGAGTACTCGGCGTCACAAGCGGCTCATTCGAACGGCACGCCTGGCTGGACGCTCCGTTTGCCCTCTGGACGGGTGTTCGTGAGCCTACTGCCAAACTGGCACGGGAGCTCCTTCGTTGCCCCACGGCATCCAGGGGCGAGGCTGAACAAGCAGGCCGCCATCGACGCTGGGAACGGACGGATGCTGCAGCGGCCGACGCGCTGGACACAGTCGACTGGGCCACCCTGATGGGGACGGTAGGCGCCCCGGCGGCTCACCGACTACTTTTCCACAAACTGAAGGGCGACAGGCTCTCTGGCTGGGACCACATCCACGAGGCGCGAGGGTGTCCGCGCTGCCCGGCCATCGGCGCCGACGGAGGGGAGGCGATCCACATTGTCTGGGCCTGCCCCAAGGACCAAGCTCGCTGACAGCAGCTCCACGACTTCTGGGCGCCCTTGTGGACACAAGGCCACGCAGCGCTGGGTTCTGCCGCGAAGAAGGACGTCTTCGGCCTCCATCTCCATCGTCTACCTGATCGGCTCTGGACCCTTCCAGACCTACTTCGTCTTGGCTCACCCACCGCGCACGACATAATCGCGACGAGGCTCGCGCTTGCTGCCGTGTGGAGGCGTCACGTGCTCATCACTATCCACACGATCTGGCGATGGCGAACGGAGCCCGACGACCGCAGACATCTCGGCAGAATCAGAAGCGAGAGCGAGGCACGGTGCAGGACTGCAGGCGGTTTCCTACGATGTCCGCTGGGCTTGCACAAGTCACAGTGCGGCAACCAAGTTTACAGCGGCGGCACTGGACGTCCTCTTCGGCAGCACCACACTCGCACCGCCGGTAGCACCACCGGTCGGCGCCGACGCCCGATTTCTGCTATTCTTCGATGGCGGTTCCCGCGGCAACCCAGGCCCGGGCGGATCTGGCTCCGTGGTCGTCAGCGTCGACGCGAGCGGGACGCAAGCAGCCATCGTCTGGTCGGCGTCGATGGCCCAGGGCTCAGTCGCCACGACGAACAACCTCGCAGAGTACCAAGGGCTACTCACCGGTCTCAAGGCGGCCACAGTCCATGGCTGGCACCCCTGGAAGTCATCGGCGACAGCCAACTCATCCTGCGGCAAATGGCGACGTATCGACCACCGAAGAACCCACGTCCCCTTGAGCTGTACGCGCAGGCTCGCGGATACACTGTACGTACAGACGTGGACGCACCATCGGCGCGCCTACAACTGCATGGCCGACGCCGCTGCCAACCTCGCCATGGATCACGCTGCCAGCAGCCAAGTCTTCCACCCGACAGATCGTTGCGGGCACGCCGAACTCGCTGCGCTCCTTGCAGCCGACTTCTCTCACTGGCAGATAGGCCACATCGCTACTTCGTAGTAGCCCAACGTCGCGGACTCAGCCCGGCTACTAGACTCTATATAAGCAGTTTAATAGACCTCATCTGATCATCATCATCATAAAAATACCCCCACTCCGTGGAGCGCGTGCTCGCTTTCCAGGATTACTGCGCACAGACCTTGACACTGCGTGCACTGCTTGTGTGCTTCGCGTTCCCGCTTCCGTCGCTTCTACTAATACTCGTGCTTGAAACCATACCACTTGAAGATCCGTCGTTGGGCGTGGTGGGCAACCGCACGTTCTGGCTGCGCACGGTCATCTCCACGAATATCATCTCAGCTTGCTGTATCCAGTTGGGTATTCAAGGAATCCCCGAGCTCGCACTCACCGCCCGTACGAAACTCGGCATCTGCGTTGTCTCAACACTCACTTATGTCGGAGTCGCGTGCCTGTGGCGGTTTCCCATCCCCTTGATGATCTCGGTGGGTTCGCCTGCGTTATGCAGTGCTTTCTGGTCACGGGTGTGGCTTTCGTTGGCATTAAGTCGCTCAAGACCACCCCCAAGCTCAAGGAACAAGCAGCGGCCTTCACAAGGCTCCTTACCGTGTTGGGTGTTCTGGGCATCTCGTACCCAACGTACAACGCTGTCTTCGTTGCCTTGGACGGGTCCCCAATCGCGCAAAATGCATGTGTACGCGTGCTTCCGCTGCTACGACTCGTGCTACGAAACCTTGTCGCGAATACCTGCGCGTACTGGGAAGATTTGGTTCCTGAAATGACGATCTTCTCGGAGGTCTTCCACTCCATCTGCGTTGCGCAGAGCATGCAGAGCAGCTACTCGGTCATCGTGGCGGCAGCAGTCGTATCCTTCGACTTCGTCTGGTCGCTATACACACTGCATCGACTTCGTCAGCGTGTTCTCCATATTCAGCGCAGCTATCGTCTTACTGAGTTGGACGAAACATCTTCAGCGCCTATCAGCTCCTGTCCAGGACTACTGAAGCCGCTGGTCCAGGCGTTCACAGACTCCTCGACCATCAGCTTTGCCGACATCCGCGTTCTCGGCAGCTTCCATCACAACGTGGCGCCGACGTCTCACCGAGCTGAACTACTCAAGCGCATCTGCAACTCCACAGGACCAACGCATCGATTCGCGTCGTCCAGTTCCATACGGCGGACACCATTCAATGTCGCCTCCGTCGTCCCCATTGGGATACAAAATGACCGACACCAACGGAACCCAACGTGGATCGAGCCGTCGCTTCGCCTCCTCTTCCAGTGCGAGTACGTGCTGCTCGCTGAATACGTCGAATGTATTGTGTCTGAACTCTGTGTCGTGTATCTCGCGGTGATCTTCGAGCTCCCCAACCTGCAATACTACCCGTACCAGGCGTCCATCACCGTCGATCTTCGGTCGTGGATTATGCTTCGCTTGACGATTTTTGCTGCGAATGAGTTCGCGTCGCTTGTCTTTGTGGTCGTGCAAATGCAGCGGCAAGTTGGCTTTTCGTCTCTCCCCTTGCTCGCATTCGTCCTTGAGACGCAGTTTAACGTTGCTCAAGGCAAGTTTGTGTTCTGGGTCACTGTGCTATTCCAGTTCACGCTTGTTCACCTCGGTAAGCATCACGTCCAAATGCAAAGCATATCCTCTATAATGACATGGTCTGTGTTGTAGGTGCTGACTTCCCCGCGCTTCTTCGATGGATAAAAGGCTCGTAACTTTACCTTCTCGCAAGTCGATGAAGAAAGGCGGTACACACACCTCGTCGTCGGTCAGTGAAGTTCGTACAGTGCTTGCTAAGAGCAACCCCAACGGAGTTGTTTGCCCCAAAGTGTGGGAAAGCAGAGACATGGAACTTTCTATTCGTCGGGCAGCGTTCGAAGAAGGTGCATCACTGCCCGAAGAAGTTTTGTTTTTGGGACGAAGCCGTGAAATGGAGGCTTCTGATTGGTTGATCCCGAAACCATCTCAAAAAATGGAGTGCTTTTATTGGCTCCTCCCAACCGGCATAGGAGTCCTTTCTCAGCGAAACCCCCCAGAATCTGGGACCACCCTGCACGCCATACAGCATCATTTCGAGATCGAGTATGCCAGTAGGAAAGGCTTGGACGGTGGGAGAGGAGAAGCAAGTGGCGCGAGCGTGGGTCTACCACACGCGAAACGCGCTGAACGGCACGGACATGAAGAAGGAGGATTACTGGGACGCGATCGCGAAGACCGTTGCGTCCGCCATGTCTCGTCACGACCAGGACTACGCATTTAGGACCACAAAGGCTATCCGCAACAAGTTCGGTCTCATTCAGCATCAAGTGACGAAGTTTGCAGGGTACCACAGTCGTGCTACTCGTACTCGTGCGAGTGGCACGAATGATGATGATGTTCTGGAGGCGGCCATGACACTGTTTGCCAGCGTCGAAGGCCACGAGTTTCGCCATCGCGAGTGCTGGGAGATTCTGCGTGCAGAGCCGAAGTTCATGGGCTCAGTTGGTGGAGGAACCAGCGGGCCTGGGGGTGCCACGGCTGTGCAAAGTATTGAGATGCCCATTGGCCAAAAAAGCGAAAGAGGAAAAGCAAGATCGTTTGATCCAGGGGCAAGAAGTCAAGCAGCTGCGTCGTCTCGCAGACGCAGTCAGTGAGCGCAACCGTCTTCTCGAAGTGCAGACAGCTCTTGCTGTCATGACCCAAGCCTTTTACAGAGCCCTTGTGTGGTGCAAAGCTGACTCGCTGGCGATTATCCCTTACCAACCGCACCACTGCAGGAATCACCACGTCATACAGGTCGTCATCACAGTCGCGCAGCATGGTCACTAGGTTGATGTTGAAGTGAGAGGAAGTGGAAGTGATGGCTATGGCGGGACGGTTCCCATTGGGCTCGTTTTGCCCGACCCAAAAAAAGACCCGATTCTGTGCACGCCGACGGCCAATCAATGGTCTAGTATATTTTCGCCGTGCTTTCGCAACAGCACAGAGCGTTCGCATCAACTCGCCGTGCTCATGGCCGTCAACGTGGTCGTGTTCACGAGACTCGCGCGTCGGTCTCCGATACCAGTCCCGAGTCCTACAATATATTTCTGTGGGACCCTGCGTTTGCCTTCTTCTTTGCTGTCGCCTTCGGTCACCAAGAAGCGTACGTGCGCCCTAGCCTGCTCTATAGATTTGACTTTGTGAGGATACACTGGCATTAAGTGACAACGTGTTTGGTGTATGTATCGTAGGCGGCTGGCATTTGTGAATAATGAAAACGAAGTTCTGGCCAAGAACTCGCCTGCGAGCGAACGCCTGGACACGCCAGCTATAAGCAGTGTCGAAGACGTCGGCAGCGAAGAGATCCAGCCCGTTGAACGGAATAATGCCGACGAGAACTGAGAGCGACGGTTACATGGATGCGCAAGCGAACAAGACCATGCGTAGGGGCGAGTACACGTAGCTAGTCGAAGATCTCAAGAACGTCGACTACGTTCTTGGCCGCCGCTGATGAATCGCAATCGACTGCCGTCCTCCAGTGGCTAGGAATTAACTCGGCGGAGCTCGACCACCACTGTACATCGACCTCAGGGGATCACTGAAATAGCCAAAACAACCAGCGGTAACTTCACAATGAGAGGTGCTGCACTTGCCGAGCAAGGCACACTGTACACTGTCTAGCATCGAGGCTCGCGCCCAACCGCCTCACTTTCTTCACAAGTCACAGAATTTCGTAATTGTATCCAATCACTGTCACGATGGATGTGGGCACAACTCATCTCTCTGGGTTGAAAACCACGGTCTCACTATCGATATATGGTGCTGTGATTGTCTAGCAATCGGAATCCCTCCCACACCACTCACCATGCACTGCCTCGCGTCGCTACGCCTCCTCGCGCACTATCTTCCAGTACTGCAGCCAGGGGTTCCGAAAAAATAACTGATTGCTCCGTAGAATACCGTAAGATGACGAAATTATTGATTTCTGAATTTCAGGAAATGTCCGTAATTACTAATTTTCAAAGTCCTGGTATATTTAAGGAATCGTGTACTGGTGGCTGTGGGAACACCAAAATCACGAATGGATGAGGCTTCGTCTGACTCCACGCTACGCCTAGCAACCTCTCACAGCCTCAAAGTTCACTTGCAACTTCACCAGCAACAACGACAGCATCAGCATTCTCTCCAGCCCCTCTCCCTCCAACATGATCCACCACGGCCCGTTCACGACTCGCCAGGTGTGCAACTGCTTCTTCAAGGCCGTCCTCGACGACCAAGACGAGCACACGGATCGCTTCCGTTGCCGCTGTGGCACAGCGCGCAAGCAGGCGCATGGCACAGGTTACTCTAATCTGATCGGCCACGTCACCAAGGAGGACGCCAACTTCATCCCCACGATGGAGGCCGCCGGCGCCACGAGCGAGACGCTGGTCGAGTTTGTCGACCGCCGCACCCAGCGCATCTACAGCTGGATCGACTTCGTCGTCTCGTGCAACATGCCGTTCTCGGTTACCGAGAACTCGTCCGTCGCGCAATACGTCAAGATGGACGGTATCGCGACGGAAACGCTCCAGCGCTACATGACTCGCCTCTACAGTGCGGTCGAGACAGTCGTTGCAGACATCCTCCCTGAGAATTCGGTATCGTTTTTGACGGGTGGAGCTTCCACGACGGCAAGATGGACACTGTCCTACTGTCGATGGCGCCTCTGGTGGACGAGGAGGTCGAAGACCACTCGGCAGACAGCCACGCCAAGTTCCTGGATACTGTCCTCCGTTACTTCGGCAAGACGCGATCAGCATTGGCGTTCTTGTCGGCGACAATTGCTCAGTCAATGGACTGCTCGCCACGTTGCTCACCGTCCCGATGGTCGGCTGCACCAGCCACCACCTAAACCTTGCTGTTTGCGGGCTAATGGAAAGCCATGAGCCTGTGCTGGACAAGATCCAACAGATCATGCGTAAGCTGCGCGGTCTCAACAACGCTGCTCAACCTCGGTAAGTTTTCTTTTGATTTATGAATTTTCAATTTTGTTTGACCCATTTTTGATTTTTCACAATTTATTTAGGCGCCTCACCCCACTGCGACCGGTCCTACGCCAGACGACTCGGTGGTCGTCAACCTTTGCAATGGTGTCCCGCTACTTCAAGCTCAAGCCGTTCCTGAACCAGATCGACGATGACGCGATCGACACTCTACTGCCGTCGCGCAAGGAGGAGGCGTCCCTCGTCAAGCTGTTCGAGCAGCTGAAGGATCTCGAGTCCGCCTCCAAAAAGCTCCAAGAACGAGACGCTCCTGGACGTGCGCGATTTGTTTGACGCGATCATCGAACAGCATTCGTCGGCTGTCAGCCATCTCGCGCCTGACACCCCCATCGTGAAGAGCCCTCTGTTCGAGTCTGCGTGCGTGTTGGTGCTCTCTGGTCGCGAGCGGGAGCTGTCTGCCGAGCAGCACGCGCTTTTGCGCCCGTTTCGAGCCAACGCTCGTGCGTCAGCGACTGGTGACGCTGAAGAGCTTGGTTTTGCGGACCGCGTTCTGCGTGAGAGGAAGCGTGCCCGCACGGCGGTGCAGAAGTACGTGTCTATCGACTGCATCCCACCAACATCCAACCTAGTCGAACGGTTCTTTAGTCAGGCCAAGTCGGTGCTTGGACAGCACCGCCACGCGATGCTTCCTCTGCACCTTGAGATAATTCTCTTCTTGAAGATCAACCGTCGCTTCTGGCGTACCAGCACGGTCTCGGCCCTTGTCCACGAGAACTAGGATTGATACGATGTGAGAGACGCAATACATTCCAATATCCCAATTATTGATTTTGCCCAAGCAGTCGCCGCAATGGCGTTATTGATTTCTCAACCATCCTTCCGTATCATTACAATCATATTATCGGAACCCCTGTCTGCCCGTATAATGGGGTGGGTATCTGCAGCGAAGGCTGGCGCACCCAGAAGCACTTTGGACTGGCACTTTCCCCTGCTCTACAGCCAACGCGCTCTGGTGAAGGAAGTATACCAAGGCACACAGTCGATGTCTTCGTCAGCCAACAGCTTGACCAAGTCTGCTTCGTTCAGCTCTTGTCAGTTCTCGTGCGTACTCGAGGGATGCAGTCACTGAGATTGCCATTCTATGCCCTTGAAAGCGCCAGTGACCACGACCATCGTCTGCGTCTTCGGTGGTTTATGTTTGCCGTCTATTCACGCTGGGCGACCCACGACCTGAAGTCCATTTGTATCGACGATATCAACCTCACCGACGAAGAACTGGAAGATCTGCTTCAGTTTTTGCGATGTGAGAACCCCCTGCCGCTTCTCTTTCAGTGGAAGCGACTCCAACGAGTTCGCCAACGTGCCAGCGAAACAAGTGTGAGCTCGGGGAGGAGCTGAGGTTGAACTCGATGGGATACAAGGTTGTGAATGGGAATCTACGCTACTCTCAGAAGAGGCATGGCTTGATGTGATCAGTGAAGGCACTCAAGGCGAAGGTGGTTGGTTCGTGCTGGTATCAGCGTATGGGAACTGCCGTCTTCGGCGTGCGGACACGCTTCAGACGCGTCTCACAGAGGGCAGCGGTCCATTCATCAAGGAAGTTGTGACGTCTTTAACCCTTTCGCGAACGACCGCCTTATAGTAGTATACTACTGTGTAACTGATAATCAGGTGTCTATAACATGTAAATTTTTACACGTTATACGACTTTCAGCCAATCAGAGCAATAACCCATCTGATACCGCTGAGATTTCAGTGCCACCTGATTGGCTTAGCCAACTTCAAGAGGCAAATCATTGGCTGATACGTCTGATATTTCGTACTTAGTGGAATCGTATACAGACCAACACTCACCAGAGTGATGGTACGTTCGCGAAAGGGCTAAGCATCTACTATAATCCATCACTCCGCGACAAGGAAGGACGGGGGAATAGCGGGGTTCCTTCGCTGCTTCGGTGCTCCACTGGATGTGCTGCGGCTTCGCAATCTGCATGCTAAAGAAGGTGGTACTGTGGCCGAAGTGCTGGCGAGTTGCCGCTCGCTCAGGAGGCTAGAGCTGCCTCTCGCCAAATCAAGCATCTTGCCGCATCTCGTCGAGGCGTACGAGACTGGCGCCTGCAAAGCCGAGAGGTTGGAGATCTACTTGAGGGGTTCGTGGCCCGATCCGCACAAGATCCTCACATTCTTCGAGTCGATGGCAGATCCGACTCAGCGCATCTCCCAGACTGTGTGTGAGCTGATCTTCATTTCCGCAGACGTGAAGCCAGCAATTCCAGACTACCAGGTCGCTGCCATGCGCAAAATGCTCACGAACAACCCGACGCTGCTGTACTTCGAGCGCACATGCGAGATCCATCACAACGCTGCGTTCGTGGAGCTGTGTCGCGACCACAACAACGCCCGCCACACGATAGCGACTCCGCTGGGACTACGGGCCAAGTGCGCGTTCGTGAGCTCTGTGTGGAGCGATCAATGCTCGGTTCGTGCCGCAACGCAGCTTGGCACTGATATGATCACTCGCATCTTTGAGATGGCAACGGAGCTGGCCGTGCGTCGAGCCGTGGTGAGCTCAGCCGTCACGCAATACCATTAGTTCTATAAATCAAAAAATACCAAAATAGTCTCAATAATTCCTTAATATTACACAAATTTGCAATATTCACACCAGTGTTTCCAGTTTGCTGAGTGGCTGGTGAAATGGAGAGTGCGAATGGTCATGGAGCCGAGGCGCTCACGCGCAGCGAGCGCAAGCGCCGCTTCCAGGAGGCTGCACAAGCGCAACAACCGCCCGCTGCCGCTCAAGGTGCTTCTCCAGCAAATGCCCGCAACAAGCTGAAGAAGAGCATGTTTCTGCCGCTGTCCGAGACCCAGCAAAGCCTCCATCGCCGCTGTGTGATCGAGTACGACGGCACGCTGTTCAGCGGCTTCCAGGCACAAGAGCAGCGCGGTAAGATGCGCACTGTGCAGGAATCCATCGAAGACGCGATTGCGCGTACGACTGGCGAGACTGTGCGTGTCAAGGGCTGCTCACGCACAGACAAGGGCGTCCACGCACGCGGCCAAGTGGTCGCGTTCGTGAGCCAATGCACAGCGACAGACAGAGAGTTCAGAGATGCACTCAACACGCGGCTGCCTGAAGACATCGTGTGTCGGTCGCTAGAGACGCTCGCGCATGATGCGGACGCTGTGTTTGACCCGCGAGCGAACTCTATTGGGAAGATCTACGAGTACGTCATCGTGAGTGGTGCTGTGCGTCCGGCATTGGGCCGTGGACATGCGTGGTTCATGAAGAAGCCACTAGACACGACCAAGATGCGAGAGGCTATTGCCTTCATTACTGCTTCGCCAAAGGCCAAGGACTACACGGCGTTCACGCCGCCCAAGAGCAGCCAGCTGAACGAGGAAGGCGGAAAGGGAAACGTGTGCACCCTCGAGTCTGTGGAGCTGCTGGAAGAGAAGCTACGACCTGTAGAGGATGGTGAAGAAGATGATGAGACCGTGGAGATCGTACTGCGTTTCCACGGCGATCGGTTCCTGTACAAGATGGTGCGTAACCTCGTGGGTACGCTGGTGGATGTGGGCCTCGGGAAGCTCAAGCCCGAGGTCTTCGAGACGCTGTTTGAGACCAAGAACCGAGCCAAGGCCGGGCAGGGAGCTCCTCCGCAGGGGCTCACACTCATGCGCGTGCTGTACGAGAAGCCAAAGACCGATAAAGAATAGAATACGTATTTTGCTTAATATCTTCTTGTCAGTGTGAGCATAAATCTACTGCGAGATGAGGGGCATCACATACACTAGGCCAGCTTAGAACTCGTACCACTTCTTGTTGGCGTTCTTGTCGTTGAAAGCCTTCATGGTCTTGTAAAAGTCCTCGGCCGTGTCCTTCATCTGCTCGGTCTTCACCGCCAGGTCGCCCAACTTCTCGCCTCGCTCTTGGAGATGCTACAGCCACACAATCCAAATAATAACAGTTAGAAAATCCCTCCAAAACCCTTCCATCCACAAGAATACACCGTACCTGTGTCGCCTGGTTCAGCACGTCCTTGGTCGTGTTCAGGCCTTGCGTCGTCTTCTTCACAGCCGCCTTCTCGTCCGTCTCTCCTTCAGCAGCAGCCGCCGTTGGCGACGTGACAGACTTGCGGTTGCCCATAAGCTTGCGACGGTCCTCTTCGTCCGCCGAGAACTGAAACACTTTGTTCAGGTCTCCGATCTCTTTCGATCCGGTGACGAGTTTCTTCAACGCCGCGATGCCACTTTTCTTTTTCGGACTCGGGTGCTGCTCCTTGTCGAACGGGTACGCTCGTTCCTCTAACAACACGCGCGTTTTGACTGCGAGACGTTCGAAAATCGTGTTTTCTCGCTGTGTGGCCTCTGCAAAGAGACAGAAACGTTCGATTTCACCAAACGTGTTGGCGATGATGAGCTCGCCATTTGCAGCGACGCTGCAGTGGATTCCGTCGAGTGCACTCCCCAACTGTGGGCAGTCACCGCTCCAGATCATCGTGAGCGTCATCAGAGACAGCACGTACACGCGGTTGCTTTGGTCGATTACCACCGCGCAGTTTTCAACTCGGTCTTGCACGGGCACGCGGATGATCGCAGTCGATTCGACTTGAGCTGAGAGATCCACACTCGCAAGTGGATGGGCTGGTAGCTGTTCCTTCAGTCCGGACGCGATCTCTGAGGCTTTTGGTAGAGCCGCCTGCACGAGATGGATCGACTTGCCACACGTACACACCAAGAAGCGTGGCTTCTCCGTCAGCACTTCTTTCAGCGAGCCAACCTCAGGGTCAGTGCCACTATCCGGAAGCGGGCCGAATCCTTGGGCGAAGACCATAACTTTTTCTTGATCTCGCAGCTTCTCGAGGACCGTGCAGATGATGCCTCGACTGTACGGAAGAAGGTCGACGCCATTGATGGAGACGATCACATGTCCTGGACTGACACCTTCCTCAGCTAGCGCTCGCGCCTTCTCGTTTTCCAGCACAAAGCCTTTGACGATGGCGTGGTCTTGGATCTCCGTGTACAGGTGCAAGCCGAGTGAGCCGGCGGGGACACGAGTTTCGATGATGTTCGTCTGCGGCCACTTGGTCGGGACGTTGGATAAGTCGGTGCATTCACCATCGTCTGTTTCGGCTCGTATCTGCTCGATATGTGTATCTGCAGCCTTGGAAACTGCGTCTACGACAGCCAACTCCGTCATCTGAACTGCCTCTGGTGACACAGTGAACTTCGTCTTCGCAGGAAGCTCGACCGCAACGCCCTCTGGGTCAACAGCACCATCTTGGCTCACTTGTGTGACTGGCATCCCACTTCCTGGAATCTGCGGTGATGTCCAAGGTTTTCCACGGATCTCGACGCGTTTCCCGTTGGTTCCAACCATGATGATCGACGAAAGTGAGCTCGTCTTGTGCGGATCAAAGAATGACTCGCCGATTTTCTTCGCCGTCTGAACGTGGAACATCTCCAACTTCCCGTTACCGCGTCCAACAAAAAGGATCGGAACGATCTCTTTGTGCTGGATGACCGTCATTTGGTCCGGAGTAGGCGTATTGTTGGCACGACGATCGAACGGCAGACGTGGAGGAGACCGGGTGCCAGTCTTGCTTCCGTTCGGGGAAGTCGACGGGTTTGTCAAGGCGACTGGTACTGGAATCTCTGTCACTTGGACAAGCTCACTAAGTAAGAGCGAGTCCACGGAGACGGCTTCCTCGGATGAGATATCGAAGATCAATAGCTCGTAGTTGTGCGTCGCCAGCTCGATCAACGACACGACGCCTGCATCATCAGCGACGGCAGCGTATTGGTAGGTCGTCGAAAAGCAGATCTTCTTGATTTCGCTGCTGTGGATGTGGAGACTGAACGCGACGTGGTACCCGATGGAATCCACTTGCTCCTCCACAGTTTCCACCTTTTCTTCCTCGTTCTTTTCAGAGCTTTCATCTTGTGGGGCCGCCGGTTCGGTCTCGGCTTCGGTTGGCTTCGTAGACTCAGGCTTCACGATTTCTGATCGTAGTCCAAACTCCAGCATTGCGACTTCGCCTGCTGAGAAGCCAACTACCAGAGTACGCGACTCGCGGCAGAAGGCGACACACGAGATCTCGCGGCTTGCAGGCTCATGAGTCAGTTGACCCGCGACGTCGACGACATGTAGTAGCTTCAGTGTGCCACGGCTTGTCCGCTCTGCTGGTGCAAAGACTTCCCAGAACAGAACGAATCCGTTGGCGTGGCCTGTCAGCAGCAACATGGCGGACTGAAAGATGTACTGCATATCTCCTCCCTGTGCGGATGGAGGGATGAAGCCCTTCAGCATCGGCTCCACCACACTGCCACCGTTGATGGGCCAGTCGAAGTCTTCCAGCATCATAAGCTGACCGACTGGATCGATAGCCGTGTCCATAGCTGCGAGCAGATTAGCCTGGAGGCTTCCATCGCATCCCCCTAAACTCACGATGAGAGACGACTTGATGGGGCTCTGCTGTAGCAACGGTGGTGGAAGACTCGTGGCCTTGGGTTGGCGATCTGGAATCCATTCCCAGTCCTCTTTGTCTTCTTCTCGGAGTCGAACAAAGCACGGAAGGCACTGCACACTGATAGCTGGCTGATGGCCATCAAGCGGGTTTCCAGAAAGCATGACGATGGAAAACGGAGCGAGCCTGGTGCTGTAGTCGACTTGGTCCATCGCGACCGCAAACGCTTCGATCTCTGAACGATTGTGCGCTTGGATTGTCGTCGTAAGCCATGTCAGGTGCTCCGATTTGACAAACGCTGTCGTCGCATCTTCCTCGGACAACTCGCGTGGAGGGTACACGATCGTGAGGACCTTTTCTTTATCATCGACAGCTCGCCCGCCGTTGAAAATCACGGCGCCTGGGAGATGAGAATGCCGAGAAGTCGGTGGTGCGCAGATCCACTGGATACGAGAGATCGCAGCCTTCACACCTTCGCCGGTATTGGGAAGTAAATGGTACAAACCGTGTGGCTTGTCGAGTCGAAAGACGCCAAACCCACCATACTTGAAGCCCGCGACGAACCGCTTCCCACTCGAGTGCCACGAAATCGACTGGGCCGAGTTTGGCTCTTCCTGTGGAACCTGGCTAGCAGATCCCTTGGTCTTTGCGAGTGAAAAGTCTTTGGTCACTTTGCGCTTCGTGAAATCCCACAGGAAAATCGTCGTGGACACTTCGTACGCGATCAGAAGCTGGCTTGCGTCTCGTGGATTCACTGCCATTGCCGACACGAACTGCATGTGCTTGTCATCCTCCGCCGTCGTGATGCCGCAGTCTCGTGGCGTGATGATGTACGTGCTTGTCTTCCCGGTCTCCTCGTGGAAAACCTACAACCAAATACACAGCCGTCATCAGTCGTTTACAGTGAGATTAGGCATAATGGCAGAGAGGGGCGGACGTACGTGGATGTTGCCGTCGTCGAGTGCCACGAAAATGTACGGGAAATTGAGATACGTGATGGTCTCAACGCACGTGACCGTGCTCAGCGTCCACCTAAAATACACACAAAACACACACAAACATTAGCATTTTTCCATCATTTCCCCATGCAGATTCCCATGCAAATCCACTCACGTTTCCGGAATTTCGACTACTGGCTTGACCGGATTCGCGAGATTGTACAGCCGAATCGAGCTATTCGAGTATGTCACCACGAGCCGTTGCTGCGCTGTGAACTTCATGTGGACGACACCAATCGTCAAGTTCGTCTTGGACCGCGGCGCCTCGATCATGACCTCGAGTCCATCCTTGCCGTACAGCTTGACGTGTCCGCTCGCCGTACCGATCGCTAGAATGCCCTGCAGACCGCAGAACGCGATGGTCTTGGCGTTGCTGGGCACACCGTGGTGGCCAGTAGACGCCAGCTCAAACATCGCAGGACGCAGCGCACTGGGACGCGTGAGCAGTTGCTGCAACGCCTTCTCTGTCGGCGTGACGGCACGCGTCGACTTGTTGCCCATGGCGACGCGAGTTTCTCAGCTTGTAGGATACTGTCAAGGACGCTGATAGCACGAATATGATGTACGAAGACTGAGCTGCACGTGTAGTGGCTTGGATCTGGAGATGGTCAACGCGTCGCACGCACACAGAGCCCGTGGATTTCTCCGCCCACTTCACCGTCTTCTGCTTTTGGCAGCTTGGCTTAGGGTTTCCGTTGGGAAGCTCTTCAACCAAAGTGTTGTCTTCTCAGTTGAAAAACCTCGTCTATGGTTTTAATCAGATGCGGAGGTTTTGTCAAGCGAGAACATGAGGTTTTTCGGAAGAAAGTCCACTTCAACTTGTCGTATTTATGGATTTTACCATGCCGAAATGCCTTCAGAGGAGCTTCCCGATTGGTGCGTACTTCTGCTGGAAGCGAGTAGCCCAGTCCGTGAGAGACGAGCGCTGCACGTCACTGAGATCGTCGGTATGTGGATTGTCCAGGCACTCTTCGTCGAGCGACATACACGCCAATGCGCGGGACGCATCTCGTCCAGCAAACTGGCCGTAGGCACCTTCCGGTCCATAGTGCGTGAAGCCGTTCACTGTGACGTCGTAGAGCGTGTCGTTGAGGCAAACGAGCACCGTCCCGCGTAGGTTGTCGACGGTGTTGTACTTGCGTAGCTCCTCCACACTCAGATCCATAGGGATCAGCAACCGCCCGACATTCGGGTACTGGTGTTCATCTTGGAATCGCTTGACCCAGTCCTCTAGCACCTCCAGGAACTCGCCATCCAGATCCGACAGGTCCAGGTCATCGATCACGTCTTCTGTGAGTGTTGTCGTGGCGAGTGCACGCGAGGCGTCCTTTCCGGCGAGCATCTCGTACTCGCCTCCAGGCCCAAACATATCACGACTCGAACTCACGTCGTACACTTCGCTTTTGAGGGAGATGTAGATGGGGGACCCACGCTTGCCGTTGAAAGCTGCGAGCTGCTGGAGCGTAAAGTTGCGGCGCGAGGACTCCTCGGTCTCGGGCTTCTCAACACGGGAAAGGCTACGCGGACCGGTGGGTGGAGTGCCGAGTGCGTTGCCCATGGTACTTTTGGTGGCTTCTCTTGGTGTTGCCCTTGCTGCAAATGGCTCAATGGCACACATACGCTTTGCCGCCATTCACTGCGTTCGAGACATCCCACCGTTGGGTTGAACGATCTTGAAGAGCTCATCGTCTCGAACAGCCACCGTTTGGTCACAAAGACAGGAACTGTCACTATTTTGGGAATCGCGAGCTCGATTTATCCACCAATCATATCTTTGCAGTGAGTCAGCTACTTTAATGATTGGCTGAAAATTAATGTGAGACGCGTGTCAAAAGTGCACTTTCCTCTAGGATTCCGCGGGAACGGCTTATGAACTGGCTGGCTCCCAGAAAGATCAGGAGCTCAATGCGCATTGCTCATGCTCATGAGTGTGGGGAACACTACAGCACCATGGACCTTAGGAGACGCAATATATGTACGAGAACCAATGCACATTACTGGGTAGTTTAAACGCAGGCTACTGCTCAACGACCAACGGTTCCGTTCGCCTTCTCGTCCAACATTTACTCGATGAGCTTGCCGATGACGGGGTACTTCTGCTCGAGCTTGGTCTCCCAGTCGCTGAGCGTCTTGCGCTGCGCGTCCGTGATGTTCGCAATCGACGGATTGTCCAGAGCCTCGTCCGTGAGCAGCATGCATGCGAGAGCACGAGACGCATCACGGCCGGCGAACTGGCTGTAGCCGCCCTTTGGTCCGTAGTGGTTAAGGCCATCAAGCGTGACGTCGAAGATCTTGCCGTTCACGGCCACGTAGCAGGTCTTGCGCGGGTGGTCGGCGCCGTTGTACTGACGCAGCTCCGCGAGCGTGAGGTCGCGGCGACGCAGGATACGGCCGACGTTCGGGTACGAGTTGTAGACCGAGAACTTGGTCACCCAGTCCTGCAGCGTCTCCTGCTCCATGAAGCCCAGATCAGACACGTCCTCGCTGTCCAAATCCTCCTTCTCAAACGACATCTTGGCCAACGCGCGCGACGCATCGCGGCCCGCGAACAAGTGGTAGCCTTCTCCCGGTCCGTAGAAGTCGCGCTTGCTGCTCACATCGTACACTTCGTCCAGCAGACCAATGTAGATCGGCTTGCCGTTCTCACCGTTGAACTCCTTGAGCTCTTCCTCCGTGAAAAAGCGGCGGCGGATCTCCTTCTTCTCGGCCTTGGCCTTGGCCTGGCGCTCACGAGCCGCCGCCAGCGCACGCGCGTTCTGCGCATCAACCGACGCGTTCCACAGACGCAGCGCGAAGATCGCGATCACTGCCACGCCGGCACCCACGTATACATTACCACTCACGCCTCGCAGGAACTCCATCGTCTTCTCTGGTGCCACGTAGAGGTCCTGTTCTTCTCCCGCTTTCCCGGTGTGTTGCTGACTGAATGAGTTTGACGGTTCGAGGAGCTCCACGGATATGGGCCACTATTCGAAGCATCTTGACTTTGGAGGCCACTATTCGGGGCATCTCAATTTATCGTCAAACGATAAATTGAAATACGCTATTTGAAAATAACGTGTAAATGGTCATCGTTCAGAAAGATGCTGATGCGCCACACGCTCGGATGGCAATATCCACGTCAGTGGATATACGGTACCAGTACATGACCGGATCTCCAGGCCCATGCCTGCGGTGGCCTTGATCTTCTTATGGCAAAGTATTTCGTGAATGATGCCAAGCAGAGCTCGTCCCCGTTCACACACCGCTCGCGAACAGCGCAGCCAACTCCGCTGGATGTGCGTTGAGAAGTTCCGTTGCGACGCGGCCGGCGATGTGATTTGATTTGGAGATGCTGATTGACGGGGACGACAAAGCAGATTTGGAAATGTGCCGGGTTTTCCTGGCTTACGGGGGGAAAGGCAAAATCGTAGAAAAGTACTGAAGTACTGAAAGTTCCATCTTTCATTTACGGTATTCAGCGAAGTATATACGGTAAATCTTGCCATTTCGGTCACTAGCTCCTGTCTGATGTTGTAGGTGGCGAACCACTGGCACAGGTCACGTGACGCGCTTGCTTGACTGGCCCTCCACGAGAGGCTCGGGTGGACGTACGACCACGACTGGGGCACCTCTATCTTTTCCGTAGAGACCAGGGATGACAGCGTCGTCCTTCAGGTTGAGGAAGTCCTCATACGAGGCGTAGACCGGACATAACGACAGCGTCACATTCCGCCATATCATCGGCATCTCCTGGCGCAAGCAGGCGAGTAGATCTCCCGCATTGGATCCTTCTTCCATCTTCACCTTTATGCCTCCAATGGAGACGCCCGCTGAGTCCACAATTCGAACCCGTACTTCGTAGATGGAGCCCATGGGCCATGACGTGGATGAGGGTGACGTCAAGTGGAGAACTCCTGGGACAGGATAGCGGGCCGATCGCCGATGTGCTCCGAAGTTTACGAGAAACGTACCGGTAAGGGCACTGCTCATGATTGATGGGATTTGTTTTTTCTGTTTACGGTATTGGGATCAGAAATACCGTAAATGTGGGTCGTCTCAGCTCACCAGTGAACAGCTCACCTCCAAGTAAAAAGGTTCAGAAAGATGCTGATGCGCCACGCGCGCCGATGGCGCTGCGCACGCGTGCGCGTCGCCGCCAGTACACAGCAGCCACCGCAGTATGCACCGCTAGCTGCCCGTGCATCAGACGGAGCTGCTCGTGGTCTGAGCACGCAGCAATCGCGCATGAAATACGTGACTTCCGACGACATCGCCGAGCATCTTCTCAAGGGACTGCGCACGGCCGACGACGACGCGCTGCCCGTCAACTTGATCCAGGACAAGGCCAGCGCGCAGCGTGTGATCAACAAGATCCGGTCTCTTGGACCCGACCACTTCCACGCGTGTGACACAGAGGTCGCGGACATTGACGTCAAGGCCGTCGGTCCCGTGGGCAACGGCAAGGTCACGTGTCTGTCACTGTACAGTGGGCCGGATGTGGACTATGGCAACGGCCCGTACGTGTGGATTGACAACCTCGACTCGGCAGAAGGCACGCTTGAGTATTTCCGGTACTGTAACAGCTCGATTTGATGGAAGGGGTCTTGTGATAAGTATCTAAATGGTTTTGAATGGATGGATACAGTGAGTTTCTGGAGAGCAAGGAGTACAAGAAGGTATGGCACAACTACAGCTTCGACCGCCACGTGCTGTACAACCACGGCATCGACGTCCAGGGCCTTGGTGGTGATACCATGCACATGGCGCGACTGTGGAACACGGCGCGGTTCCAGAACGGCGGCTACTCGCTCGAGGCGTTGTCGGAAGACCTGCTATTGCAGCGGAAGAAGCCCATGAAGGAACTGTTCGGGATCCCCAAGCTTAAGAAGGACGGGTCGGCAGGCAAGGAACGTATCATGCCGAACATTGAAGAACTGCAGCGCTTCCCAGAGTTCCGCAACCGTTGGATCCGATACAGTATGTTCGACGCCGAGTGTACGTGGTTCCTCCACCGTGTGCTGCAGTACAAGCTCGACCAGACGCTGTGGTTTGAGGACAAGAACCCAAACACGGGCGAGACGACGCGCAGTGGGTCGATGTACGACTTCTACCTGCAGTATATCGTGCCCTTTGGCGAGTGTCTGACGGATATCGAGCGCAAGGGCATGCACGTGGACCTCGACTACCTCGCTGACGTTGAGCACAAGGCGCTGGAAGACCGAGCGCGACTGGAGAAGCAAGTGCTCGAGTGGGCGGGTCGATACTGCGACGATGCGCCTCGGATGAACGTGTACAGTGCCTCCCAGAAGCAGCAGTTGTTGTTTGCACCGTATACGGACATGACCAAGAAGCCGCCGAAGGAGGCGCTGCCTGCTGAGCGTACGTTTGAGGTTGAAAACACGGAAGGTTTGATCGAAGAAGGTAAGCAGAAGGCACTGAAGAAGCGCAACATCACGATCCGAGGCCTGGGCATACCACCAACGCATTTCACAGCCAGTGGCATGCCGGCTGCGAGTGCCGACGTGCTGAAAGAGCTGGCTGGAAAGCCAGACGCGAACCCGCCAAAGTACGGCCGTGCGTACGACCACTTCGAGGACAAGGAAGAAGGCGCGGCGGCGTGTGTGGCGCTCAAGGCGCTGTACGACATCAGCAGCATGAACACGATGCTCAACAACTTCATCCTGCCGCTACAGGAGCTCGCCGATAAGAACAGCCGCGTCCACTGCTCGCTGAACCTCAATACCGATACAGGACGACTGTCGTCTCGAAAGCCGAACCTACAAAACCAGCCAGCGCTCGACAAGGACCGATACAAGATCCGTGACGCGTTCATTGCACCGAAGGGCAAGAAGCTGATCGTGGCCGATTACTCGCAACTGGAACTGCGTCTGCTTGCCCACGTCACACAGTGTGAGGCGATGATCGACGCGTTCAAGGCTGGCGGTGATTTCCACTCACGGACAGCGATGGGTATGTACGAGTACGTGGCCAAGGCGATCGATAACGGCGAAGCGCTACTGGAGTGGGACCACTCCAAGGGCAAGCCTCCAGCTCCCCTGCTCAAGGACAAGTTCTCGACCGAGCGTAAGAACGCCAAGATCCTCAACTTCTCCATCGCGTACGGCAAGACTCCGTACGGTCTGTCGAAGGACTTTGGTGTGAGTCGCAAGGAAGCTGCGGATACGCTCGAGAAGTGGTACTCGGACCGTCAAGAAGTGCGGCAATGGCAGCAGAACGCGATCCATACGGCGCAGCTTTTCGGGTACACACGTACGCTGATGGGACGGTATCGTCGCCTGCCGGATGCGATGCTGCCAGGCACGACAATGGCTCAGAAGAAAGCCAAGGCCCACGCCGAGCGAGCAGCGATCAACACGCCGATCCAAGGCGCCGCGGCGGATGTGGTCATGCAGGCGATGCTGCGTATCCACCAGAACGAACGCCTGAAAGAGCTCGGATGGGAGATGGTGTGCCAGATCCACGACGAGATCATCGTGGAAGGACCCGAGGAGACCGTGCCCGAGGCCATGAAGCTTGTCGTGCATCTGATGGAGAACCCGTTCGAGCGTCCGCTCTCAGTCGCGCTTGAAGTCGACGCCAAGGTGGATGATTCGTGGTACAAGGCAAAATAGAGATCTTTTTTTTTCGACTGATGTTTTTTTTGTTTGAGCTAGAATGAGAGGAAGATGAAAGTCATGCAGCCTCTGGGCTACTACCGTAGTAGAAATATGTTGGGGCCACGCCAAAAGCAGCAACGTACTGGTCGATCGGCGTCCATTCACCCTCGCTGGGCAGCAACTGCACCGGCGACTGGGTTGCAAGACCCTTAGGCATGAGGAAGAAAAAGTAGAACTGCGTGATCGACAATCGCTTCAAAAACGCCTGGAACTTGGCCAGCTCGTGGCCATCGATCGGCTGGGCTTTGATCGTCATCTTGAGCCCATAGCACGTCGTCATCATCTCGTCCTTCGTGAGAATGAACGCCGAGACGAAGCTTTTGTCGTTGAGCTCGAAGAAAGTATCCAAAGGGATCGCCGTGGCCTCAAGCTCATCCAGTGTCTCCAACTCGACAACGTCCGCGTCGGCGGAGTGTATCACGCCTCCCTTTAGCGTGGTGGTGGTTGCTTCCTGCGTCAACGGCTGGAAGCGAATGTCTCGGTCTTCTATCTTCCCGAGGTAAAGCATCTCGAACATCATGTCGGCTACAGCCAACGTCATCGAATCTTCGTTGCGATACTGAGTGGAGAAGAATCCATACACCACTTCCGAGTTGTCCTTCTCCAGGTGGCTCACCACACTCGCACTGATATGCTTTGACAGAAACTCGACTCGGTATTCAGTCCTGAAGTCTGGACGAGTTGGCACCATCTCAAAGATGATGCTGCCAGTCGGGTCATCTCTCATGGTCTCAGCTCCCCGCACAACGTCGATTGGCTTGCGTTGTCGGTATCGTCGGATCTCCTGGCTCAGTGCAAACTTGTACGTCGTCGGGTCTGTATCAAAGATTGACCGCGGGACGCCACCGCACACTGTGAACCGATCAACGAGCGTCGCGTCGTCCACGGATGTTGGTCTTTGTAGTGCGTTCAAGGCCCGTAGCTCGTTCAAACTCCACGTGGGCATCACAAACGTTTGGCCGTAGTCCTTCAAGAAGCTGCGGATCTTCGGGTGTGATGGAGGCGGAAAGAACACCGAGATGCCGCTCCATCTAGTCAATTTGTCCGAGTCGTCTTCCACCAAACGCACCACTTGATCGTTGCGGCGAAGCTTGTTGATCTCAGATGTGCTTGTGACTGGCGTGAAGAACTGCGTGTCTGGATCAAACACGTCGTAGTCGCTTCCGTGGTTAAGCACTAGCTGAAAGTCCGGAAGCAGGCGTCGCACTGCGTCGTCCAACGCAAGTCGGAAGATGCAGTAGATGTAGAAGCGGCTCTTCCCGATGCCTTCGTTGCCCGTGATCAAAATGTTCCTGATCGGCGGCTTGGATGCCAACGGATCCTCGATGATCTTCACGATCTGGTCGAATTGTGACGTAGCAAGCGCGTTCCAAGACGATGCGGTTGAACAACGCCACGTGAGCTACGGATGGGAAGCCAACCATGCGCAAGTATCTCACTAGCTTCCCTTCGTGAGTCACTTGTTGGAAGCCGTCACTCCCAAACCAGTCAGTCGCGGGGATTCCTTGGTCCTCATCTTCTTCTCTTTTCATGCGCGCTGCTGGCTGATTTTCAGATGGAAATTCAAGGACCACGGGGCTGCCGCGGTCTCTTCCGTGGGCTCCTGGAACGGCGACAACTTCGCTGCGCTCGACGCTGGCTTGGTCTTGCGAGGTGCCCATCGTCAGATGTGGTCTTCCTGTGTGATGCGAACGCTCTTGGAGAATGAGGTGTCGGGTTCACGTTGCTCACACTACTGCGCCTCCTTGGTCACCCTGTCGCAGCGAGAGAAGAAGACTTGATGGCATCGATCCCCTCAATCAATTTCCTATTCTTTTCGAAATCCGTCGACGTTCACGAGGTCTGGAGTCATCAATCCGGCTGCGACAAAGCCCGCGAACCAAGTAAACGGCCCGAGGAACGGGACTTCGAGAAAGTACCCGATGACCATGGCGAATCCGAGTCGAGCGGCCTCACTGCGATCTGTGTGCCACTCATACGACGTCGAGTCTTTCTTGTCGTCGCGAGGTGGGAAAGTCTTGAGCCGTGCGATCACGGGGTCGTACAGCTCACGCGCCAGCTCGCGCGAGTTGATCCACACACGGACGACCTGCACGGCCAGCGGACGCGAAAATGGAAAGCAAAACGCCAAGAGGATCGGCGTCCAGAAGAACTTCTCCATGCGACGCGTCCTGTCAAGTTAATACAGCAAGCTAGATGTCAGACTAGGCTTGAAGTAGGCTGTGTGGAGGTTACGTACTTGTAGCCGAAGCGGAAGATCGGGACGATGGCGCCCAGCATGGGCGAGATCATCACCACGAGTAACCCGAAGGCACCCTGGCGAATACCCAGTAGAATGGCGTGGTAGAAGTACTCCATGTCCCAGTAGATTGCCTTGCGCTACAGCAACCCTCCCTCTTAGCCTCTGTGTAAAGTTGGTCTCTCATCATAGGGTACTCACAGTCTGGATGCGGTGGGACAGGTCCTTATCACGAGCGTCGAGTCCAGCGAAGAAGGCGTTTTCAAACAGTGTAACGTTAAAGTATCGAGAGCCTGTGACGATCACGAACGGAATCGCGGAGCCCATGGCGTAGCGGAACGCGCGCAAACTCATGTCGATCCAGTGGCGCGGCAGGAACAGCGAGAGGATCCACTCGAACGGCAGCACGACCGCGTGGACGATCACCACGAGCACGAGCGACCACACGAACAACTGCTTCACGCTCCTGATAATGGATAAGAAGAACAGTGAGCTCAAGGCAGCAAGCCACACATACAGAGAGAGGCAGAGAGAGGGAGAGCATACCGCCAGAAGACTTGCTTGAGACTCGGATCGGAGATCGCGCGTACGCTACCAGAGACTGAGAAAGGACGCACAACTGTGAGCGCAAAGTGTACGTTATATAGACAGTAGTGTGGTTACTACGTACCGGCGGCGAGCGCGCCCTGAAGGAAGCTTTGGCCCCGCACGGAGAGCGACATCTTGGTCGGTGGTGGTGGATGTGATGCAGTGGAAGGAAGACTTGAAGTGAGACTTTCGATTCAGAACCATCATCAAAAGCAGGTACTATGACTAATAGAATAGTACCACCGGGTTTACTAATGGTGTTGATGGATGAAGCCACGTTGAAGAGCTCCATGACATCATCCGCGGAAGCGGCAAGAACGACAGTGGAACCCATTGCAAGGTGACATCATTGAGCTACAGACAAGTCCATTCTTCTTCTGGGTTGGTGTACTAGTATCGGCCTGTCGGCATTCGCAATGCCGCTAACTCTAGTCATCTGAACTCTTACATCACTCACACGTCACATATTAATCAATCAATCCGTCAATCAATCACTCGTCTTACACGGCCTCGCCCATCGCCGTCTTGCGCGCGAGCACGGCCTTGCGGCGGTACAGGAAGCCGTAGCCAGCGAGCGCCACGCCCACGATGATACCCACAATGAGCACAGGCAGCAAGGTCGAGATGATGGTCTTGACGCCCTTGAACGTGTCCACGAGGTCCGGTGTGATGGTCGCCGACTCCTCGCCAATGTACGCTGGCGAGATGATCTCGGCCGTGAGGTTTGGCCACACGAGGTCGGTCATCGGCGCGTTTTTGGTAAACTGCGAGCCCGCGACACCGTACGAAGCCATGAGACGCTTGCGAGCACGCATGGCCTTGCCCGTGCCTGGCTCAATGTCCAGCGTCGTCACGTAGCGGTCAGCGTACGTCTGCTTGAGCTCTCCGTTCTCGTACATGGTGTCCATCGACGCGATGTTGCCGTCGAACATGGTGATCTCCACGCCCTCCAGCAGTGACTTGTCTCCGTACAGGAAGAACGGGTACGACACCCACGCCAAGAAGCCGACGTTGAACGCCATGGGCTGCACGCCGTTGACAGGGTACGCTGTGCCGTGGGACTCCTTCCAGTCAGCAGCAATCAGCAGATCGTTTGGAGGACTGAAGCGGCTCATCTTGATGCCACTGATGTCGTCCACGACGACGCCCGTGTTCACGACCGAGATGTTCTGCTTGCCCTGGATCAAGTACATCTGCAGCTCGGCGACATCGGCTTTGCTTGGGAAGCCCTTGATCGACGTACCCGCCGGCTTGATGCCCGTAGCGTCCTGGCCCATGACATCCACACACGTCATGTTGTCCGTCTTGGCGGCACAGTTGCCGTACACTTGGAACGCGTTGATCTCTTCGAGCGTCGGGTTACGACGCTTGTCCAGCTTGGCCCACAGCGGCTGCGTCTTGAAGCCGTCGTACTGGATGTACTCACCGATCTTGGTCTTGTCATCACAGCCCGTTCGCTGAATGTACGTGTTCAGCGCCGAGCTAGGCGGTGCCTGCTTGGAGTAATCCAGTCCCGAGTCCTCGGCAGCGCCAGGCAGAGGCGCCGCACACAGACCCACAGCCTTGCACAAGGTCTTGCACGTGCTGCCCACGAAGGTCTCTGCTTCCGTCGCGCCGTACACAGCCGCGTACGTGTCCTTGATGACACCACAGGTCACGTCGTTGATGAGCATCACCTTACGGCCCGTCTCACACTTCTTACACTCGGCGTAGATCTTGTTGCACTCGTCACCCTTGCAGGTAGCACACTGGGTCTCAAAGCCTCCCGTCACGTTACACTTCTCGACGTAGTTGGAGCCTAGTGCCAAGCCAGCAAGCAGACTCGGGTAGCCAAGAGCCCACTGTGAGATCGAGCGGCGCACGAACAGACCGTTGTACTCAAAGTCCGTGAGGTCCAGGCTCGTGACCGCGGTGACAGTACTGGTCAGGAAGCCCAGCACACTGCTGCCAATGTTCTTCCAGGCCTTCGGCTCGTTCGAGTTGAGTCCATTGACCCAGCGCATGACCTGCGTGCCGTTCTTGGCGATGACATCGGCGATCTGCTCGTCCGTGAGCGAGCCGCCCCAGAACGTGCCCTTGATGAGCTGCGTCACAAAGCCCACTTCGCCACCGGCCTGCGAGACCACGTTCAAGTAGCCAACGTCCCAGCTGATGACTGAGTCCTTGTCCGAGCACGATTCGCAGCTCTTCTCTGGTACGTACGTGTGGTACGTGTACGTCTTGTAGCTGACCGTGTTGGAGTCGCTGGAGAGCTCCACGTCCACGCGGATCTCCCGGCGGCGGTACGTGTACGGACCGACCTCCTTGACCTGGAGCTTGGCGCCTTTCTCCAGGTAGTCCATCGCGTTGGTCACGTTGAACATGGACAGCGAGTAGTAGTACGGCGTGCAGTCGTCGCAGTCGCCGTAGCGGTCCGTGAACGCCTCGTCCAGCGCGTCCTTGACCTTGCAGGTGACCACACCGGCGTCGATCTGCGAGTTCACGACGGCAGGCAACGCCGTGCCGTACACGACGCCCAGCACCACGAGGAACACACCAAAGCCGATGATGATCGAGCCCTTGGTCACTGGTGCGCAGCATCCGCGTTGCTTCTGCGGACCGCCAGTGCTGCTGTTGGCGTGCTTGTTCACAGGAGTGCTCACGCCTTTCTCGTAGGCCTCAGAGGCCGAGCCTGGGGTCGCCACGGGGTCTGCCGCCATGGTACAGTACTGTAGTCGCTGGTGACTTGTGCGGAGCTGGAGAAAACCGAGAATGGAGTGGGAAACGGAGCGGCGCTTAACCAGAGGCAAGGAGGCAACAGAGGAGAGGAGACCTAATCGAAGGGGAGATGACGCGGGTCTCGGATTGCTGTTCAGGTCTCCAGCGTGGAGGAGACCCAACAGACCAGGCCAAGAAGTTTATGAAGAGCTCATCCCAACCTGACTTGGCGTTCCTTTCCTTCCAATAGAACCTAGAGACGCTGGGAACAGACAAGTTCGCTTGTGGATGTGTTTCTGGTGTCAGTGGGATGGGTCGAGCGGTCAGCCTGACTTGATGAGCTGCTCGCTGACCTTCAACTTGCAGCTGAGATTGGTCATGATACCTCTTTGAAATGATACCAGGCTCAAGAAGATTTGCCCTGTTAGGATAACTGCGCTCAGATACCTTTAATAGTACATACTTTGGTGAGGAACGATGCTGTGCGAGTATTACTCATGGTGGAAACGGCGCCCGTGTAATCAGAGGGGTGGCAGTGGAATAGTCCAGGCCTCAAGGGTTCTTTCTTTCAAACGAGCGTGTTCCTCGATGGTCAACAGTGCAAGTTTGTGTGCCGGTGCGACGATCTTGCTTTTGACTCACAGTGTCCATCTCTTCCGTACACTATGAGGCATGTTGAGCCTGTTGGAGAACTACAGTAATGGCTTCTTACAGTACTCTACGCTGTGCATTCCCGCCGTGACATTGCGACGTCACGCTGCATGTCCGTGAGTGTACAGTACAGTCAGTATCGCCATTAAGCGCACCTTGATATATACAAATCCCAAGGTAATTGATTCCCAAATCGCTTAGTGACTACCTTGCTATCATGATCGTTTTCCATGAATATCGATTATAACAAGTCTATCAGATGACACCCGCGCTTAATGGCGAAACGGACTGTACGATGGTAATCGCCGACTGATTGTTCAAGTTGAGCTTCGGACTCATCGATGCCCACAGCCAGTCGTGTCTGTTGAAATGGGTTCAATACAGGACTGTACTCCACCTTGAAGATGATGACATTCGGTCGCGTTCATTGTGAAGCCTTCCCCAAAGCCACCAAAGACTTCGCGCGACATTCGCAGTTCTCCTGGTGATTCCATTCTGCAGTGTGGCTTTTACCAAGCTTGAACAACATTGGGTGCCAGAGCTTGGGATTGTATTTTGGTGGACGAGTCTCTCACAGAAGCTTCGAGACCAGGTAAGTCACGCGATGCTATGCTCTTCTGTGGTTATTCGCACCTCGTTCGCGAATTGCGAGGTCTCCATCTTCTGACTACTGTACATGCGCTCGGAGTCTTTCATGGTGTTGGCTGCTGCCTACTGTAGTGCTGGCTATCATGAGCGCCTTGCTCAGGGATTGTTGGCTGGTGATTAGTTCAGCTTAGCCTTCACCTCCGAATAATTAGAATCCGTCTATGCGCAATCGCGACGTGGCCTCGCCGATTGATCAGAGAGCTCATCGAGCTCTTTCACGGGGTATAGCTTCTCACGAATCTCCGAAGACGTACTTGGGTCAGGATAATCAACCAGTTCATCGCCCAAGGTTCTTTTGATGGCTGCTCAATTCCCGCTCAACCACAGGTACTTGTAGTAGACCAGGAAGCACACAGACAACAGCTCCACATCCTCATGAGCGATCGCCATTAACCAGAACCAGAATATTAAACCCACTCGTCCCAGGTCGAAGGGCATCAATATACGCGCTGTGCGACTGCGCCAGCAAAAGCGCTCTGTATCCATCCACCCGAGCGGATCTTCTCAGGTGAAGATCGCAATCGTCCATCACCATCATTCCGTCTATCGGCAACATTCACTCCGATGTTTGATGGTCTAGTATTATCCAATCAACGACATTTTAACACATATATAGCCAATAAGATATCTTTCTGGGCACCCGAGTCTAAAAATACAGGCCGCGTGCAACACAGACGGTGGACCAGCGGACGATCACATGGAGCGGCCGTGTGGTGCAACTTGCCTCGTGCGAACTGACTGACTGACTGCCTGACTGCCTTTCTGAAGCGAAGAACCTTAAGAAGGACACGCGCTCGCGGGCATTGTGGTCCTCCACAGCCACTGGAGTCCTGCTCGCCCGCCGCCACCTTCACCTCTGTGTTGTTCCTTCTGCATCTTCCCGTTCTCCATTCCATTCCTCCGTGCACCCACGGGATCCAGCTCGGGATCTGCAGTCTAAAATTTAGACCGGCTGGAAGTTGATACGAACAACCAGCTGTGACGGTGTTCCCCTACCCGTTACAAACCCTCACCAGCCGCAAAACGAAAGTAAGTACCCGCGTCAGTGGGGATCCCCCGGCGACGCGGAAGAGAGCGCCGGCCCGACGGACCACCGAGTGAGTAGCTACAAGCGAGACCCCGCCCGCATCCACATCACTGGCAGCGTGGAAGAGAGAGATACAGCTACACAGCCCGTACGATCTCCAGCCTCCTCCTCCATCCCCCAGTCCACCTCTCGATCCATCGGCCTGTGCAACTCCCGTCTTCTGACGCGCAGTCTTTCCCACGAAAATGGCTGGCGCGTTCCACATCCCCGTGGCCGACGAGCCGTCCACAGACAAGCTCCTGCCTGGGCAGCTACCCGACCGCGATGAACGCCGGGAAAAGTACATGCAGAAGACGCGCGCCGAGGCCTCGTACCTGTTCAAGTACTTGATTCTGACCCAGATCGTGATCTACCTCGAGGCCGGTGCGATTCCGTGTCTGCTGGACCAGCTCAGCGTCGACCTCAACATGAACGCCACGCAGCAGGGCGCGCTGGGCGGCATCGTGTACCTGTCGCTGAGCGCCGCGTCGCCGCTGTGCGCCTACATGCTCCAGCGGTTCAACCCGCAGCACGTGCTGGGCGTGAGCCTCATCCTGAACAACCTCGCGACGGGCGTACTGGCCATCATCCCCACGGGCTACGTGTTCAGCGCCAACCTCATGATCTTTGCGCGTGCGCTCATCGGCTTCACGCAGGCGTTTCCGTGCATCTACACGCCGCTCTGGGTCGACGAGTACGCGCCGCGCGAGAAAGTCGCCGGATGGATGAGCTACTTGCAGGGCAGTGTGCCCATGGGCGTCATGCTCGGGTACTTTGCAGGCACCGTGTCCAACTGGTTTGTTCCTGAAAGCTGGAAGCTTTTCCAGACCTGGCGCTGGCCGTTCGTGGTCCAGTTCGTGCTCATGTGTCCCATCATGGTCGCTGTGTTTTTCGTGCCGCGCAAGCACTTGGTGATCCGTAATGAAGGCGACAAGAGCCCCGTGGCCAGCGTCGGCAGCAACAGTTCCGGCGGCAGCAGCAGCATCGGCAGTGAAGGCAACGGGTCGATTGAGACCGTGGAAGAGATCCTCGCGGCTGCGGCTGAAGCAGCCGCTGCTGAGACCTTCGACGATACCGAGAGTGATATCGCGGCCGAGTCCATGCCTCTGCTGAATATCGGAACGACGCCAGCGAGTGCAGACAAGCAGCGACTCAAGCGTTCCAGCCGCACGACGTCTGGTGGCGACGTGACCAACCGGTCGTTCATCGGCTACCTGGAGGACGCGATCAAGCTGGGCACGAACCCGCCACTGAGCTGGAGCGGCCCGAACCACGAAGAGGAAGACGTGCTGCTAGCGAGCGCGTCCATGTTTGGCGGCACGAGCCAACGAGGGATCCGTCAGCTCCACCACAACCAGCAGCACCAGCAGCTTGGCAACGAGACGCCGGGTACGCTTCGACGCAGTTTCCCGAGCTTCCTGTCCAACACCACAGAAGGCTCACCGGCGTTGCAGCGAACACCGTCAGAGATGAGTGGCGCTCTGGCAGCAGCGACGTCAGGTCCACCAAGCACAGCAGACAACGGCGTCTCGTCGATGAGTGTCACGCGTGTGGCTTCGTTACCGACTCGTGGGACTTCCGGCTACGGCGCGTTTGACGCAGTCGCCCACTCGCCCATCAAGTCTCCTTCCATGAGCTACCTCGAGGCGTCCATCATGGAAGACGAGTTCTACGAAGTGTATGAGCAGGGCTCGTTCTCGGAAGGCCTGAAGGAGTTGATGAGGATCCCGATCTTCTGCTTCATCGTCTGCGGCTTGACGGCTGTGTACTTTGTCGTGACTGGCGTGCAATACTGGAGCACGATCTTCATGATCAAGTCGCTGCATGCGTCCAAGTATCTCGTCAACGGCCTTTTCGTCCTCGTCGCCGGTACAGGACCGATCTTCGGTGTCTTCTACGGTGGCTGGTTGATCGATCGATACGGCGGCTACATCGGCGTCGAGCAGCGTGCCAAGTCCCTCGGAATCTGCATGATCCTCGGCGTGATCGCCTTCATCATCTCGGCGGCTACGACGTTCTTCGACGACATCTACACCACCGCGGCGTTCCTGTGGCTTCTGCTGTTCTTCGGCGGCTCCATCCTGCCAGCGTGTACAGGGATCTTCATCTCCGTCGTGCCCGCACAGCACCGCGCGCTTGCGTCGTCGTTCTCCGTCATGGTCTTCAACCTCATCGGCTACTCGCTGTCTCCGTACCTCACGGGCCTCGTGATGGAATGGGTGCTCTCGCAGTACGGCAAGCCCGACACGTACTTTGCCTACTGTGACGAAGCCTGCGCCTACCGAGTCGGCTTCCGCTTCTGCCTGTTCTGGTCCGTGTGGTCGTTCGTGTGTATCGGCGCCGCGTACCTCTTCGCAAGGAAAGAAGCCAACGCGAAGGCCAAGGAAGAACTCGACTTCTACGCCTCGCTCAAGCCTTACACCGTCGAGCAGGCCTAGGTCTGTTGATTGTACAGTACGCCCCGACAGTCTCGCCACCCCACTGAGTTAGGTAGATCGGCCACATAGCTCTTGGCCATCCTCTATTTGCATGAAGAATTACTAAGCACTTCGTAGTTACTCGTCAGAAACTCGACCCACCTTGAAAATATACACGTAGATAATGCTCCATGCCAAACTCAAAACTTCCATTCCATTCCAGGGCATGACTGGGCTCACATTCCGGAGGACACTCGGTCGACTGTGAGTGCATGGAACTTCTCCAGGCTGTCGCACCAGCTCGCAATCGAGTGCTGGAACTTGGCTTCTGGCTTGCGGTCCAGCAGCACAAGCGTGTGCTGCAACTGATCGATCTTGGCCTCGATCTTCTGGTCCAAAATCAACGACGAAAGCAGCGACTCGACTTCTTCCACCGAGATATCGTTCAGCTCACGCGCGATGTACTGCGTGTCCATGCGGCGGTACGGCTTGACGATCTTGAGCAGCACTTTGCTTCGGATCGTCTGCAGCAGGCGGTCGATGTAGTGCTTGATAAACGGATCGGCCATGATCGACGCACTGTGGCGATTCAGCACTTTCTCAAACGTCTTGATCTCGTCGTGGAGAAAGGCGTCCGTGAGCTGCGTCATCGCCAGGATCTCCTTGTCGTTTTCGTACGGCTTGGCCTCCTGCGAATCGAACACGCTGACCTTGGACTCACTCAGCATGTTGGCGAGCACGAGGTACTTGAGACACTGCAGACGTCGCGGCTCGCCGGCTTCGTCGTAGTTCTTGAAGCTCTCGAAAAAGTCCACTCGCGCCTTCTCCCACTCACGCTGTATCCCACCAAGAACGAAACACAATGTCAGCTCAATGATGGTAGTGGCTGCTGGGTCGGGAAGCTAGACTCACCTGCATGAGGTACATCTTGCCACCGCACTCGTGGATCACACCCATAATACGCTAGAGCCGCACAACGAGCATGTCAGAAGGGTGAAGTGATACACAAAGTGGATCAAAAAGCGAGAAAGTACGCACCGGATGCGCGACGCCGGACTTGGTGCGCAGCGCCTTCTCATAGATGGACACGAGCTTCTTGTTGTCCTTTTGGGACGTGTACATTTGGATCTGCAGTGCGTAAACCTCCAGCAGCTACACAGCGACCACGACCACCTACCAGTCAGTTGGAATGCCCGCAGATTCTCCTGAACTTCCACATGGCTAGCTCACCTGGGAGTTCTTCTTGACGCCGTCCTCACTGTCTTCCTCCTCACACGACGAGATCAGCTCCTTCACGATCTACACGCTCACTGTCTTGTCAGCCATACGTCCGTCTTTTTGCGTGTGGTTTATTCGCACCTTGTTCAGTCGTGTGAATTCTCCAATCTCGTACAGCAGATTGCCGAGCTTCAGATTCGTCTTGAACCAAAGGCGCTGTTCACAAGACACAACCACAAGCGCGTCACTATGGCACCGAATACTACGATATACACACTCTGTCAACACCAATCGTACCTCGTTGCGCGCCTCCTTGAGCGTCTCCAGCGTCGTCTCGTAAAAGCGCTGCAGGATCTCCCAGTTCTACATGCATGTGCCTCTTTGTCAGCTCGCAAATCTACAACGCACTCCAAGACAAACAACGCATTACTGCACCTTGCTGGTGGACACAAAGTCCAGAATGCTATTGATGCCCTTCTCGCCCACGTTGCGCGTGACCGTGCTCTTGGTGTAGCCCAGTAGCTCCTCGTACTTGGCGATCGCGCGGTCGTGGTGGTGCATCTCAAACAGCAGCTTCACAATGCGCTTGAGCGCCTTGAAGCCCCACTCCGAGTTGCTGTCAGCCTGCATGTCCACGACCTGCGCCAGCGCGTCCAGCGCCTCCTTGCGCTGCGGTGGGTCCTCCTCTAGAAATGCCTTGGCGGTGTAGTAGTGGTTCTCGATCTGGACGTGGAGATCCACGTCCGCGTCCTGCATGTCTTCATCGTCGTCGCTGTAGTCGAACTCGTACTCGTCGTCTGACATGGTTGCTAGTAGAAAACGTCTGTGTGTGTGGGTGTACGTAGGTAGACGCCGGGGGACGGCGGCGAAGTGCGGAAGCCGACAGGCGCGGCCGAATATTCGTCGAATGGAGTGATGGGATGTCCAGAGTATCAGCAAGAAGAAAAGCCGATATACCGTATCAATTGAACGTTTACCAGAATAGGGTGCAATCCGACAGATTTTGCCAAAATGGGAATCAACTGACAAAATAGGGTGCGATTTGAAGTTAGATTAGGGTGCCACACCACGTGTACATAATTTGGAAGACTGACACCACAGGTCACATACCGAAGAGTGGGCGTTCCTCATCCGTCAATACAAGATGGCAGCGACGCCACTAAGGGAACGTCATCGCGATGACGGCGAACCAATCCTTGCCCTGGGACTCCATCAGGAGTTTCCCGACTAGTAAAGTCGGCTGCATGACCAACATCTCAAACACGATATTCTATGAGGATATGTCTTTCAAACATGATAATCTCAAGATCTGATTGACCCTGACGTCGACAGGAATGGGAGGCCCTCGTGGCCTGTCCCCTTTGGTCCCTCGGCCCTCAGACGGACGCTCTGGAAGCGCGCGCCCCTGGTTCCGCTCCAACTATCCTCAATACACTTTTGCTGTTGCACTCTCCCCCTCAAGTCGTTCCTCCCTGCTTCCTCCTAGCTCCTCTAACTTTAACAGGTTACTTCGTAGTATGAGCCCAACTCGCTGCACATCGACTTCCCGCGCCTGGTCGGCGCGAGTAACTACCCTGTCTGCAAGACCGGAGTCGCGCCTTCGATGGTAAAAGGGCTTCGCGGTTTCATCCAGAACGCCAAACTACCAAGGTGAGGCGGACGACGAGTCAGACGATTCTGACGATGAAGACTTCAACCCCAACCCAGACTTCGGGCCGGCGCCTGCTCCCACACAGGCTGAGCTCGATGAGGCGACGATCAACGACGAAGACTTCGCCGAACGTGAAGACGAAGAACAAGACGAGGACATGGCCAGCATGACCGACGAGACGGCCTCGGCGCTGAGCCAGATCCCAATGCCGCCTGGTCTGCTCAAGCAAGAGAAGAAAAAGAAGAAGAAGGCTCGTTGGACGCCCAGAGAGGTTTGGGGCATGCGCCGTGTGACCCGCGCGTTCTTGATCAAGACCATCGACGGCACGCATGCTCTCACTGTGTGCTCGATCGAGTCGCCGTTTGAGATCTTTGAGCGACTGTGCAAGATGTACGAAGGCGTGAGCGCACACTGTGATGTAGTGGCCAAGGCTCGGCTGGGACCCGGCCGAGAAAACTCCCCCGGTTGAATAGCTGAGGACCCGGTAGCCTAGAATCATAAGTAGTGTACTACACACCAGGTGAGCCGGCTCTCCTAGTTTAGGACTGGCCCGGACCGGCCCAAAGTGGACCGGTCCACGTTCAGGCAAGCCGCCCCGAACCGCCGTACCGGTATCCTACCGGCTTTTGAGGGTTGGAGCCAGCTGGCAATCTACCAGGTTTTACCGGAGAGATACCGGGTTTTACTGGTTAGATATCGGTGCCAGAGGTCCAATTCGGCGCGAGTATTGTTTACTCGACATTTGTATCAGTTTAAAGGGGGTCAGCGGATAGCGC
>JAADWY010000113.1:0-64169 GCA_023336355.1 Pythium dissotocum | reverse complement strand
GTACTGCTGCACCCACTGGAACGCGATCTCCTGGTCTCTCAAGCCAAAGTTTGCTCCGTTGCCGTCGCTGAGGATCTCGTCGTTGGACAGGAAGCCGAAGACACTGAGTCGGTAGTTGATGGTGACGACAATGAGCTTCTGCTCTCCAACGCCTACAAGATCCGAGCCGTCGTAGCGGTTCGCGGCTCCGGCGAGGAAGCCGCCGCCGTGGACCCACACCATGACTGGCAGCTTCGAGTCCTTCGTGGCACCCACAGGCGCATAAACATTCAGGAAGAGACAGTCTTCGCTTTGTGGGAACTGGCCCGTGACATGATCCAGCTTTGGGTCTCCGTAGCAAATGCTGCCGTGTGTGGTGGCGTTCAGATCACTCGTGAGTTTCTTGAGCTTGCTTGGCTTCCAGCGTAGCTCTCCGACAGGAGGCTCCGCGTATGGGATCCCCTGGAAGACTTGCACTTGGTGGCCGGCGCCATTTGCCTGGAACCTGCCTGAGACCGTCGCGCCAGTCGGAAGCTTCACATGCGGCGCATTGAGCAGCGCAGCGGCGGCCGCGAAAAAACGAAAGACCGGTACGAGCATGTCGGTGGTCTGTTCAAGAAATGACCGCCTAAAGTACTGACGGTGAGCGCATCTATCCGGATAGGGTCACACGTGGAGTGGTGGCAACGGCAGGTTCAAGCTCAGCTTCTGGATGGATGGGCATCTGCTCAACGTCGTCAACTCCATCACCTGAGATGCGATGCGTGATCCTAATAAAACGCTACCATTGGCTGATAATATAATGAAAGTCGATTCATTGGCTAAATTTAAGGAGATGTTCGCCTTTCTCAAATTTTCACCTCGCAATTGCTCATTGGGAGACTGTGGTCGCAACGCGGAGATCCACACTGTGCCAGAATGCACAACGCTCTTCGTGCAGCGGCATGTACGCGCCGCTCTCCTCTACAGCCAGCGTCGGTTGCAGCACGAGCTGCTGCTTGGTCTCTGGAGTGAATTTTGGCCACACACTGCACGTCGACTGCTTGGACTTCGTCGCGCTGGTGGCTCCATTCGGGTTGCCGGTTCTCGCGAAGTTGGTCCAGAATATCTCAAAGTACCCAGCGGTCGTGTTGGTCGCCTGGTCTTTCGGTAGATTTGCCGTGCGGTTGAAGATGTAGTCGAGGTCCTTCGTGTGGATCACGAGAGGGAACCCAAAGTTGTTGTCCGTGAGGTTGAAGCGGTAGCGGTACGCCGGCTGTGAGCGGCTCAGCACCGTCGACAGCATCTCACTAGGACACGCGAAGATCACATCAGCAAAGATCTCAGCGGTACGGTGGTGTGGGGACTTGAAGGTTGCGGCTGGGTACAGCTCTGCGACCTTGACGACTTCATCCTCAGTCAATGGGTAGTTACCTCGAACGTAGGCGTCGAACTTCGAGGCCTCCGTGGCTCCGAAGGTGAACACCCAGCCTTCATCCGTGTTCGTGCCGATGATTGTCGGGATCTGGCTGACCTTGCCGGCGAGTAGGCGATGAATCGGGACGTCGAGAAGGAACACGTCGTCGACTGTAATACTCCAGCGACTGAGAGGCAGCGACGCGTTGAAGACCGCACTGGCGTTGGCTGCACGAAGGCAGGCAAGTACACTGGCACTGGTGTTACAGCCGACCGATGTAGCGAGCATCGCTGTGATGTTGGCTTGGGCAGAACGCGAAGGTGTGTTGCGTGCGGGTAAATACGAGCCGCTTTGGAGAATCGCCTTGTGGAAGAGCTTCTGCTTTCCATCACGCGACAGCATGTGCGTGGCGATGGACATGGCACCGGCACTCTCGCCGAAGGCTGTCACATCGCGAGGGTTCCCGCCAAAGTACGAAATGTACTCTCGGACCCACTGAAAGGCGATCTCTTGGTCACGCAGACCAAAGTTCGCACCCTGATGCTGGTCGAGGATCTCTTCGTTGGAAAGAAAGCCGAACACGCTGAGTCGGTAGTTGAAGGTGACGACGATGAGCTTCTGGTCCACAACTCCGATGAGGTCCGAGCCGTCGTACGGGTTTGCAGCGCCAGCGATGAAGTTGCCGCCGTGGACCCAGACCATGACAGGTAGCTTCGAGTCCTTCGTGGCACCCGCTGGCGTGTACACGTTGAGGAAGAGACAGTCTTCGCTCGGAGGGTACTGGCCAGACACTGCATCCAGCTTCGGATCACCGTAACAAATGCTGCCGTGCGTCGTGGCATTCAGGTCGCTTGTCAGTGGCTTGAGCATCGTCTGCTTCCAACGAAGCTCACCGACAGGTGGCTCGGCGTAGGGGATGCCTTGGAAGACTTGGACCTGGTGGCCACCACCATTGGTCTGGAACTTGCCAGAGACGGTCGCCCCCGTAGGCAGCTTGACTTGCGGGGCCTGGATGGTCGCAGCCGCCGCCGCGAGGAAGCGGAAGAGCTGAGTGATCATAGAAGCGAGCCGAAGAGTGAAGACGGGATAGTGTCTGGTGCGCGAGGGAAATTGAGAAATGAATGAGCAGGGGCACTCGTGAGCAGGGAGCCATGATACTGTAGGAGCATTCGATTGGTATCACGGTGCTGCTGTATCGCTTGTGACACACAGTCTCCTACACCACGACAGGAATCCATCAAAGTGTGAAGTTGTCTGGCTTGTGCACACCATAAACGACGAAAATGTAAATCATAAACCATTTTCAGCCTCAAACCATTCAACACGACGGAAACAAGAACCAGCAAAAGCAAGCTCCAGTCAGCGTCTGCGTTGCCGCCTCGAAGCGGATCAATCCGCCACGAATGCTTATTGCAAACACCACAAATCGTCGATTTACATTAGGCCTACAGTGTAAATCGTGACGAGTTCGAAGCAGTTGATTGATTGCCCTGTTTGTCCTTCTCACCTTTGCAACGGGCAGATTACTCCCCACAGTCACTGTGAGCCACTGGCAGCGAGGCGTAGATCCACCGTGTGCCAGAACGCGCAGCGCTCTTCGTGCATGGGCACGTACGCGCCATTGGTCTCCACGCCCAGCGTCGGCTGCAGCACGAGCTGCTGCCTTGTCGCCGCGTTGAACGGCGGCCACCCACTTGTTGTTGCTTGCTGCTCGCTGCCGCTCGTGGTGGAGGCCCCGTTGGGAGTTCCGTATCTCGCAAAGTTGGTCCAGAACGTCTCAAAGTACCCAGCGGTAGTGTTGGTCGCTTGGTCGTGCGGCAGACTCGCCGTGCGGTTGAAGACGTAGTCGAGGTCTTTCGCATGGACGACAAGCGGATACCCATAGATGGTGTCCGTGAGGTTAAAGCGGTAGCGGTACGCCGGCTGGAAGGCGCTGGACATCGTGGACAGCAACTCGCTCGTGCACACAAACGTCGCGTCGGCGTACATCTCTGCCAAGCGGTGGCGGGGGGTGATGAAATTGGCTGGTGGGTACAAGCCGGCGACTCGCTTGATTTCGTCCTCTGTTAGGAGGTAGTTGGCTCGCACGTACGATTCAAACTGCGACTCGGACGCCCCGTCAGGCGAGAAGAACCACCCTTCGTCCGCGTTCACGCCGATGATGGTAGGAACCTTGCTGAACTTGCCCGCGAGGAGGCGTCGAAGCGACGTGTCCAGGAGAAAGACGCCGTCCACACTAGGACTGAAGACCAGTGGCATCGACGCGAAAGGTTTCTCCGCTGTCATGGCGATCGACGCGTTGATCAACGCACTGGCGCTAGCCGAGCGAAGGCACTTGAGCACAGTCGCGGTGTTTGTACACCCGACCGCCGCTGCGAGTTTCGCCGTGGTATCAGCTTGGACAGTAGGAGTCGGTATGATCATGGCTGGTAGAAACGACCCGCTTTGGAGGATGGCCTTGTGGAAGAGCTGTTGCTTGCCTTCGCGTGAGACCAAGTGCGTCGCCAATGACCACGCGCCGGCACTCTCTCCAAAGGCAGTCACGTCGTGAGGGTTCCCGCCAAAGTACGAAATGTACTCCTTCACCCACTGGAACGCGATCTCTTGGTCTCGTAGACCAAAGTTTGCACCCTGGCGCTGGCTCAAGATCTCTTCGTTCGACAAGAAGCCGAAGACGCTGAGTCGGTAGTTGAAGGTCACGACGATGGCCTTTTGATCCGCCGCCCCGACGAGATCCGAGCCGTCGTAAGGGTTGGCGGCTCCGGCGATGAAGCCACCGCCGTGGACCCACACCATCACAGGCAGCTTCGAGTCTTTGGTGACGCCTGCGGGTGCGTAGACGTTGAGGAAGAGGCAGTCTTCACTCGGAGGGAGCTGGCCCGTGATAGGATCAAGCTTAGGGTCTCCGTAGCAGATACTGCCATGCGTCGTGGCATTGAGGTCACCAGTCAGCGGCTTGAGCGTCGTCTGCTTCCAACGAAGCTCCCCGATTGGCGGCTCTGCGTACGGAATTCCTTGAAAGACCTGCACTTGTCGGCCGGCGGCGTTGGTCTGGAACTTGTCAGTGACGGTCGCGCCCGTCGGCAGCTTCGCTTGAGGTGCGTTGAGAAGAGCAGCCCCGGTAGCGAAGAGCTCAACGACTGGCAGGCGCATCGAGGTCGGTGGTTTGAGAACGATGGACTGGTTTGCGTGTTGTGCTTGATGTCGCCAATTGAAGAATGATGAAGCGCGTGGCAAGTGTCATGGCTTGTCCTTTGCTGCGGGCAACGCCCAGCTTCAACTTGGTAGTGATTGGATGCTTTGCAAATCGCGTTGAAAAGGAACGAATGTAGCACCGGGATGCGTGACCGTCGACTTCTAAAGTGGCTGATGGGCCCGTCACAGTGAAAGGACACAGTTCACAGGTGAAAAATTGTACGGCAGTCAATTTGATGGGTTACAGTACAGTACTCGGTGCGCGAGTGACCCCACTGACTGTACAATAGTGTGTGATGCTTACCAGGCGACACTGTTGGCGACGCGCAGATCCACACTGTGCCAGAATGCACAACGCTCGGCGTGCAGTGGCATGTACGCGCCGTTCTTCTCAATCCCCAGCGTCGGCTGCAGCACGAGCTGCTGCTTGGTCAACGCATTGAACTTGGGCCACACACTTGTCGACTGTTTGTAGCTGCTCGCGTAGTTGGGGTTTCCGCTTCGTGCAAAGTTGGTCCAGAACGTCTCGAAGTACCGGACAGTCGAGTCGGTCGCCTTGTCGCGCGGCAGACTCGCCGTGCGGTTGAAGACGTAGTCGAGGTCCTTGGCGTGGACGACCAGCGGGTACCCGAAGTTGGTGTCCGTATAGTTGAAGCGGTAGCGGTACGCTGGCTGCTGCGAGAGACTCAGCACCGTGGACAGCATCTCACTAGGACACACGAAGATCACATCAGCAAAGATCTCACCCACGCGGTGGTGTGGTGTCTGGAAGTTGGCGGCCGGGTACAGCTCCGCGACCTTGGCGACCTCACTCTCCGTCAGTGGGAAGCTACCTCGCACGAACGCGTCGTACTGCGAGGCCTCAGTGGCTCCGAAGGTGAACAACCAGCCTTCGTCCGTGTTGGTGCCGATCACCGTCGGGATGCGAGTGTACTTGCCAGCGAGCAGGCGACGGATCGGCGCGTCCAACAGGAAGACTTTGTCCACAGTCACTCCCCAGCTCAGAGGTAGAGAGGCATTGAAGACCGCACTGGCGTTGGCTGAACGAAGGCAGGCAAGCACACTCGCACTGCCGCTGCAGCCGACAGACGCAGCCATCTTCGCTGTGGTCTCAGCCTGCTCGGAGGGCGAGGTCGTGCTGTGGGCCGGCAGGAAGGCGCCGCTTTGGAGAATGGCCTTCTGAAAGAGCTGCTGCTTTCCGTCACGCGACAGTATGTGGGTTGCGATCGACATGGCTCCAGCACTCTCACCAACGGCCGTGATATCGCGAGGGTTCCCGCCAAAGTACGAAATGTACTCTCGGACCCACTGAAAGGCGATCTCTTGGTCACGCAGGCCAAAGTTTGCCCCCTGATGCTGGCTCAGGATCTCGTCGTTGGACAGGAACCCAAACACGCTGAGTCGGTAGTTGAAGGTCACAACGATGGCCTTCTGATCTGCGACCCCCACGAGATCCGAGCCGTCGTACGGGTTCGCGGCTCCGGCGATGAAGCCGCCACCGTGGACCCACACCATCACAGGAAGCTTCGAGTCCTTCGTAGCACCCGCTGGCGTGTACACGTTGAGGAAGAGACAGTCTTCGCTCGGAGGGTACTGGCCAGACACTGCATCCAGCTTCGGATCACCATAGCAGATACTGCCATGCGTCATGGCATTGAGGTCACCAGTCAGCGGCTTAAGCGTCGTCTGCTTCCAACGGAGCTCACCGACAGGCGGCTCAGCGTAGGGAATCCCTTGAAACACTTGGACTTGACGGCCGGCGGCGTTGGTCTGGAACTTGCCAGTGACGGTCGCGCCAGTCGGCAGCTTCACCTGCGGTGCGTTGAGAAGCGCAGCCGCCGCCGTGAGGACACGCAGGAACGGAGCGAGCATCGCAGCTGAGAGCGAGACTTGATCGCCAGTGGAAGAATTGGAGACTGACACGGAACGGAGGCACGCGAAGCAGTGCTCAGCGGCTCGTGAGGGGGAAAAGGAGTGGGCGAACGTCTTCCAGTCCAAGCTTCAAGGTGCCTTCAAGGACTCGGCACTGTCGTCCAGGACGCCTTTCGCTACAGGCGCAGAGCAGCAGTCTGCTGGACAATACATTGTACTTGTCTGGCACCTGAAGACTGTGTATTATGCGTGTTGATACTGTGGTTTACTAGTCTTATGGATGAGTGAGTTTGGCTTCAACTTCAAGCTGCAAATCGATGCCAAAGTGCCAATCAAGACGCCATTTCCAGTCAGCTGGTGGCTATTGATCGACTGACCGCGTCAACTTCATCCATCAAAACCGACAAGTTTATGCAGCCCATAGTGTAGCCATGTTCAGATAGTATCAGATGCGCTCAGTTCTGAGTGTTGCTTAACGCATTTCAGAACATTAGGGGTTTCAAACATCCGATTTCTTGACCGATTTTTGGTCGAAAAAGCAGACGACTTTCCCTCAGATTTTGGTCGGGTCTTTATCAGACGATGGCCTGGACGAGCCACCACGACAGAATGAATGCTGCCTGTTTAACTGGATATATTCGATTAAGTGCGGTTTCTCCGACTCTCGCACAACAGGAACACACTGCCATCTCGAAGAGCGCGAGAACACGTCGAAGCGCGGTGTACCGCCGCTGCGAATGCCTCCATCCGCGAAGAAGAAGCTGCGAGCTTCCGTCGCAGGGATTCTCTTCCAGGAAGTGCTGCTCAGCGAGTCTTCGATCCACTCCACCATAGCGCGGAGCTGGAACGGCGTCGTGTGGCCGAACTTCTGCTTTGCTGCACGGTCCTTCGCCATCTTCGTCTGCTGGTTCTTGGAATGGCATGAGGCAGACGCAAAGTACAACCACTGTGACATTCAATATTCCTCTCTTAAACGATCGACCTATTATGAAGGGTTTTAAAAAAAAACTCAGCCTCCCGAAAAAATCCAGACAAAAGATCGACGTCGAGAGGCCGATTTCTCGACCGATTCTCGGCCAATTTCTTGTCGAAAAATCGGTCAAGAAATCGGATGTTTGAAACCTCCTATTATGACTTTGGCGTCTCAATGGCCAGTCGACAAAAATGGCGGCACCATCCGAAGAACGATCGGCTCTGCGCAGCCGATTCCTCGAATATGACGCCACCCGTGGTGTCTTACGCCTCACATGCTCACCACACGTATTTGATCATACGTCTGCTGCCGAAAGCGCGTCGATTTGGCGCGAAATCGGCGACTTCCAGGCCCTCGACCGCTCCGCCCACCGCCAGCAAAAGACCGATTGTTCCTCTTCTGCCTGCGTCGTTCCTCGGCTCTCGCTGCGTCGTCTGAAGAAGCTCACAGCGTCCAGTTGGCTGCGTGGCGATGCTGCGCGTGGCTGGCGGCCCGAGCTGCAGAAGAACGTGGCGTTCTGCGAGCAGTGGCTCGACGCGGCGTTGGCTCAGGCGTCGTCGTCCGACAGCCAGCGGTTCGTGGACGACGACGCGCACCACGCGCACCAGCGCGCACGCCGAGAGACGCAGCACGCCAAGCAGCTGCAGCAGTACTTCACGGGCGCGTCGCTCGTGCAGCTCGTGGTCCAGCGGCTTCCTGAGCTGCTCACGAGCCTCCGACTCGAGCCGCTACACAGTGACAGTGTCATGTGGCTCGAGCCGTCGTGTGGTGACGCGCGTATCGTGTGTGCGCTCGTAACCGCAGGCGCCAAGCGAGTCGTGGGGTACGAATTGGACGAGGCCGTGTACGCGACGGCGGTGGCATCGTGCGAGGGTACACAGGGCGTAACCCTCACGCAGGGCGACTTCCTGACCACTTCGCCACCTTCGAAGGAGACCGAGACCGTAACTGTCATGGCGCTGGGTAACCCGCCCTTCGGAAGCGACGCAGGGGACGACAGCGACCGCGATCTCGTGGACAAGTTCCTGTTGCACGTGGCACTTGTGTGGCGCGCGCAGCTCGTGGCGTTCATCGTCCCTGCGCGGTGTGCGAGGCCCGAGTACGTGGCGCGTCTGCTGCAGAAGCTGAATGATGGAGAACGCGATGTGGTCAATAGTGACGGCGAGAGACGACAATGGACGATGGAGCTGTGTGAGCCGCTGGATGACTGCACGTTCGAGTTCCAGACGACCAAGCGCGTCAAGCAGCCCAGCGCCTTCGTGGTGTTTGTGTCCAAGCCCAAGTCGTGATGGGGTCTACTGCCACGTCCCAGACAGAGCCAACGCCTGTATCCCGTCCCATCCATCATTAGGCCAAGACAGTCAAAGATGCTCAGCGAAGACGACGCGTGGGCCATCGCCACGGCAGCGGCAGATACCCGATTGATTCTGCAGTGTCTCCAGCTCTTTAGCTCTCGCCGCAACTGTATCGCGCCGACATGTTTGTGGCTTGAAATGAACGTCATGGGATTCTTCATGGAGATCGACTTCCAACTCGTGGCCGAGCTGCTTCAGCGGTGGCACGCGCTTGCGAGCTGCCCGGGGTACAGCGCGTCCGAGAACCCGACGTTCTGGCGTCGTGTACTTCATCGAACGTATCGTATCCGTCGCGACCAAATCGAGCGCGCGTTGTTTTTGTCAGACCCCAACTCGCACGCGTTTCCTCGTCTACGGCTTCGTATCAACGGAATGGAACAGCAGGGGGCCACGCGCCCCAAAACGGCATGCACGATGTCGTTTTTCAAGAAACTGTTTGGGCTGCCAGTGGAAGATATCGTGACGCGTCCGCCAAGCGCGGGGCTTCTCACGGCACTGGCTACGCTACAGCCATACATGGACATGGACCGCTTCGCGCGGCCGATTCCAGTGCAGCTCGTGTACCAACTACCGCACCGTCCATATCGTTGGCGAGGTGTCAGTGACTACAGCCTCAACATCGCTCGCTTGCACGATATTCTCGTGGCTATTCAGACGATGCCTCCAACAGAGACGACTGAGGTGAAGCCACGCTACGAGCTGCAGTCGGTTCGACTCGTGGGTATCCACAACCTGAGCGACGCGACGTACCGCGAGCTGATGAGCCTCATGAACGATCCACGGCTCCACGGTCTCAGCTTCCCTCGTATCGGCGTCGCCAAGCTCCAACGGGCCACGGATGAGACGCTGCGGGCCTTTCTCGACTTTGTGCTTCGACCCGGACCCACCACGGGAGACCTCGCGCCGACGCCTCGACTGCCGCAGACGCTGACCCTCAAGTGCTCGCAGTCGGCGCTGAACACGGGCCACTTGGTGACGTTCTTCCAGTTGCTGCCGTCCACACAGGCGATCCGCGCACTGACGCTCAACGGCATGGGATCCAACTGGCAGTTGTGGGCGTGGCTGGGCTTCGCGCTCTTCCACCCGAACGCGTCGTCGTCGTCGCTGCGGAAGCTCAGCTTTTTGCGGCACACGACGGTTCTTGAGCCACGCTCGCTGTGGCTGTTTGTCGAAGCAGCGAGTCTGCGCATGGCGTCAGTAGAACAGTTTGCATACACGGTCGAGAGCCACGCGCAGGAGCTTGAACTCCAAGCAGGCCGAGTCGACCGTGATGACGAATCTGCGATCACAGCGTTTGCTCGTGCGCTGGGGGTTTTGGAGAGCTGTGAGGAGCTTCAAGCGGGCCAAGTCGACAGTGGCGAAGAGCCTGTGATGGACACGTTGGCTCGTGTGCTGGAGCGTAGCCAGTCGATCCGATCTGCGCCGATCACATCCGTCGCCATCGACTTGGACATCCACGTGCGGTTGATTCATCTCATGCCGGGTTCTTCTCGTGACGAGCGAGCGGTCGACATGACGGCGTGGATGCTGGTGCTCGCGACGCGTTCATCCACACTGCAGCACATCTACGTCACGCCTTTGTATAATCGTTTTTACGCCGATTTCCGCTTTTTCCGCATCGACCTGGCCGGTGAGGCGGTGCTGACACTCGTGCGCGCGTGTCCGCAGCTCAAGTCGCTGTCGATTCCGATGCAAACGTGGACGGAAGCCCAGCTGAGCGAGCTGCTCGACACGACAAGGACATCTCTGCAGGCGCTCGAAGTCCACGCCAACGCTCGTGATCTCCATCAAGTGCTGCATGCGCTGACAACGGCGGCTCGCTCTGATGAACAGTATGCGCTACGCCACGTGAGTCTTGTCGTGCGTGCCGGTCACTTAAAGCATGACGGGCCAAGTTGGCTACTGTGTGAAGAGCTGCTGGCGAGTGCGTCGAAGCCGGCGTTCTGCCTCGAGTATCTGTACGTGCACATGGAGAAGCTCGAGCACGCCACGCACTGGCTGGATTACGGGGATCCCATCGGAGAGGCTGCGCGACGCCTGAAGAAGCAGTTCCACGGCCAGTTTCTACTGCACGCACAAGCCGCGAAGACCTCGCGATTGGCAGTCGCGCTGTTCAGTGTGATCGCTCGTCGTCCGGAAGCTGCTTGTGGTGGTCTGGATACTGTGATGGTCGCGAGTATCCTGGAATTTGCGCGACCTCTCGTGCATCGCCACGTCGGCATCGACTGGTTCAGCGCCGCTATTGATCATGATGGCATCCACACGATCGACGACGTGGCCGACACGTTTGGCACAAACCCAGACCGCTACATGGGTCGGACCCATCGTCGTTACTAGAGAAAGAGAGAGGGAGTTGGGTGGCGTCACGCGATGGTGCGTACCTGCATTCAGTCAGCAAAGACGACGCGTGGGCTATCACCTCGTCCGTGGTGACTTGTCGAAATGTCAAGAACCGAAGGCTCTTTGGATCCGCCGCAACTGCGCGTGGCTCAAATACAAGACCAGAATGTGTTGAGACGAAACGAACAAGACGCGTGGGGTGACACAAAAGTTGGCATACTGCAGTATCTATCGTCTCGTGAGCTCGCGTCTTCTTGGATGCAATTCCCCACACATCACGCTTGCACTCGTCCAGCTTCCGCAACAATAACGCAACTTGCGCGACAACGACGGCCGCGTCTACTCGTGGTGCCATGTACTCCGGTTGCAGAGATGACGGACGCACTGTGCCACCATGGAGCACGAGTTAAGTCTAGTTGGTTCCCGCAGTGCGTCTCATCTCACGCTGTTCTATTTCCGGCAAGTGTGCACGCTTCTCATCCTGAGTCTCGTGTTGTCCGTAGGCCCTATGGCGCTAGTCCATCACCCAGTGATGAATGGGACACCTTCAGCGACCGCCGCTGGGCCACAGAGCTCTAGTCCACCCGACGGCCACGTTCTCCTTCGGCAGCCGTCGCAACTCGTCCAGCAGCCCCTGCATGTCGTGAGGCACGCGACGCTCCACGTGATGCGCGAGATCTTCCTGATCTGCCTCATCGTCAACGCCGGCGCACTGGCCGTGGCTGTGATCTACGGCTGGGCGACGCCCTTCGCCAACGGTACGTCGGCTCACGACCGGATAGGTTTTACAGTGTGGATCGTGCTCTGCTGCTTCGTCGTCGGGTACGTGGCTATGGCTCCGTTGGTCGCCCACGTCCTCGCACTCCGACGGTCTCAGCGATGCAGGCGACGTGGTTACTACTTCGTCAATCGTGGGTTGCGATCGCGATGTACTCGGACTTTGGGACGGCCATCGTGTTCTTTCTGCTGGTTGCAGGAGTCCCTGTGGTCAAGTATAACGCCCACTCAGCCATCACGACTTTTGTGTTTTTCTTCGGCTCGATTCAGCTCATCAGCAACGCCGTCTCGATCTACCGTAGTCAGCATCTCCACGCGTCAGCAGCTACTGCCGTCCATCCATCCAGCGTCAACGTCAACGTCAGCGTCACCCCCACACCCAAGGGTACGCCCCCACGGCTGTCGCGGTGGAGCCGGTCACTGCGGAAGACGGTGTGGCTGTCGTTGCCCAGCTCAATCAGTGCCCTCATCACGACACAGTACGTCATGATCGCGCGACGCACGCAGTTCACACAGCCTTCCGAGCTCCTGTTGTTTTGCCTGGGAAGTACGCTGCTCAAGACGCTTCTGCCTCTCGGCTCGAAGCTCTTCATCGCCAAGAGCCGCACGCGCAACGCCCGCAACTCGCTGTTCATGCTCGTGGCGCCTATCATGCACGTCGAGATCCAGATGCGGATGGCTGTGATGCGAGCGTACAACAAATCCACGACCATCTACGTGTCGTCCGCCATCGTGAACGTATTGGAGATCTTGATGCGCGTGGTGAGCGTCGCAGTGGACATGGCGTTCGTCCGTCGCGCGAGACGTCGCAAGGACAAAGCCCAGCAAGCCGCCATTGACGCGAATGTCGCGACTGGACAGAAAGATTAAGCGGCGAGAAGTGTGGAGCTTGCCACTCGTCTGCATGAGCTGGAAACCGAGTTCAACAAGTGGAAGCGAGAGCACTTAAGGAACTGCTCGAACGAGATCCTGGCCGAGATGGCGGCCGAGTACTGCAGCATCGGCGTCGTGTCTCTTTGCATGGTCGTGCTCCACGGAAATCGAAGCATCGACTTGCCAGCGACGTCAGCAGCGTCTCTTTTGGAGCTCATGGGCCAGCAGTGGCTTGCATCAGCCACACAAGTCGCGTTTGAGATCGTGACGGACGTCGTTGCCGTTTTCATCGAGATCCGCGCAGGGATCCCATTGCTGGACACGCTGCAGCACGACCACGAGCGCTTTTTACGATGGGTGATTCCTGTTGTGGTGATCCACGCGTGTGGATTGTGCTTGTCGAGTCTCATCGTGTTTGAGTGAACTACTGAAGAAGAAAGCTGGCTGGTGAAAATGACTCGTTTTGTGCGCGATTTTCAATGCTGTCGATCTGGATTGTCGCGGTTCTTGATAGAAATCCTTGGTGTCGGTATAAAAGAAGTTTCTATCCCAAGGGCTGACGTCGTTTGCGGGACAGGCGAACCCGTTACGCCATTTTGAGTTTTCACTCTTTTGGATCTTGAACGTCATCTTACGAACTAGAACCCATGGGGTACAAAACCAACATGGCTACATTTTAGTGAGGAAGGGATGGGGGGGGGGGGTCGCTGGCAGGGCTGCCAGTGGTGGGTCAATCAGTATCAGTGGATATCTTCCGTGTCGACTAATTGTACTCGAACTCGAGTGCCGGCAGCCACGCATGCCACAGGTTCACAATAAACGCATCACGGGCTTCGACTTGCGTGACGAACTGCGGATGGACAACTGCGTTGACGACGGCGTTGGGGTGGTGAGGAGCAGAGCGAGTGACGACGCCACTGTAGGCACGCAGCACGCGGCCGGAAGAGACAGACGAGAGCAGGCTGCCGGAGATGCCGCCGTGGCGGTGGGACTGGTTGAGCAACGCGACAGGATCCATCATCGATGGCGAGTGAGGACGGAGGATAACTGAGGACTGAGGACTACGAGACGGATGCTGCCAGTGCCCCGTCTCGGATGGGATCTTGTTCACCGGGACGAGTGGCATCCATGACGGCCGTGTCTCCTGATTCACTGTTCATTGCCATCGGGAATGAAAGGGGGTGAGGCGGCGTGCGTGAGAATACATCAGCGCCAACTCGCCCACAAGGTGAGCGTCCCTTCCTCACCGTCGAGGTCAATTGAGACGTCAACGATGGCTGGCTGTTGTGGCCTTTCTTGAAGAGGCAAATGCGTAATTTAACAATAAATTTGGGGAAAACCACGAAATTGGGTGAAACCATTCCGCGTATTTATGTAATTATTTTCAAATTTGCCGCTTCTTCTTGGTTCAAAATGGCGCCAGCAAAAAGCGACCAAATGAGCAGCTTGGCGTCGACTTCTGCTCACTCTTTCGCGAGTATGACGCCACGCGCAGCACACTCTGCCTCTGAGACACCCGCCTAGTTTCACACGATGCTTGTGGTACCAGAAGCGCATCGAGTCAGCGTCGATTCGTCGAAATCCACGCGCTCAACGACTTGCACGCCGTCCTCCCGTGCCAGTCACCTTCTTCGTGTCTCCGTCGTCCATCGGCTACCGCTGAATCTTCTCCTGACGCCCACCAAGCCCAGTCAGGTACACGGCGTTACTCCTGACGGCTCGTGGGCTCAGTAGGCTCCACGGCTCGCAGCGTGAGCCGCTGGGCGTGGGGATCCATCCGCCTCCAACCTAGAATCCAGCCGAGATAAGCGAGTTGCCTTTTGCCTACTGGAACAGCGGCGAGTAGAAGAGCTGCGTGCCTGCGATCTGGACTTCCTGCGCGTCCTGGTACAGCTTGCGTCGCAGGTGGCGCCTCACGATGTTGATCGGATCTTGCCGCATGGCTTCCCACGCGGCTTCGTCCTCTAAGAACTTGTCTCGGTACTGCGCCAGCGACGCCGCGTGGTCCTCCGCGCGGTGGCGGATCGCCGCACAGTGGACGAGCAGATCGTGCGAGTTAACGTGCGTCAGCGAGTCGCGCGCTGCCTGCTCCACCGTCTCGATGGTCCGGAATTTGGCACTTGGTCGGGCTCCTAGTGTCATCGTCTTCGTCGTCTCAGCTTCCAGCTTCTTCAGCGTCGCTGACGCTGATGCTGACGCTGGGCGTGTAGTCTTCTTCGCCGTTGACTGCAGTGAGGCGGAGGCTCTTGGCGGCTTGCTGCCTGCTGATCGACGCGAGCGATGTGCTGAGGGCGAGGGGTCAGCGACGAGGTCGAGCTGCGTCGGGTCGGAGGGGTCAACGTCAGCGTCAGCATCAATCCGATTGGACAGGGCCACGGCCTCTCGTTCAGCGCGCTGCTGCTTCTCGACGGCGTGGCGTTCCGCGTCTTTCGCGCGCCAGTTCCGCGCCTGCCACGGCGACGGCTACAAGAACATCAGAGGCATCGCGTTTGATTGATTGATCAGCCGTCACATTCATCATTTGGGAGGCAACATCAAACACGCACCGTCTTGTGCTTGGCGGCCTGGGCCATCCACTCGCGGTCGGCTTCGTGGGCTGCCTGAGGCGTCGCGTAGAACTGGTTGGACGCGATGAGGTCGAGTCTATGGCGGTGCAGCGCCTGCTCGAGTCCCGCGCGTTCCTGTTCGATGGCTCGCGCGTCAGCGTCGATCAGCATCTCCATCATCCGCTTCTCCTGCTTTTTGTTCAGCCGCAGCGCGTTCGCAAGGTCGACGGCGTTGCGAAGCTTGGTCTTGCTTAGCGAGTCGTCGAGCTGCGTGGAGACGGTCTCCAGTGGATGGGAATTGGCAGCTGAAGGAGCGGTCGAGTCCGTGTAAGCTGCCAGAAGGTGCCTCGTGTGATGGTGCTGTCCGACGTGTTCGCTGACGAAGAACTCGCTCAGCGCCGCCTGCATGTCGCGGTCGTCTACAGCACCAGCCAACTGGGCTGGTGGATTCGCAAGGAACGACTCAAGCTTCGCGTACTGCTTATGGTCCAGCGTTTTGCTGAACTTGGTCGCCAAGATCTCACGGAGCTGAGCTGCCGCAGTGGAAACGGGACGATCGAAAAGCGACGGCGACGACTGAGACGCTGTTAGAACCCCTCCCGTCATTCGAGTCGACGATGTCTGTGGTAGCGGACAGAGTGCATCCACTGCTCGTAGCGTGAGCCGTCGAGACCGCTCTGCCTGAGCGATACAGTCGAGGAAGACGCTCGATTCGAAGAAGTGGTCGTCTCGCTGCAGATTGCTCTCGACGCTTTGCTTGCTGCGGTGGCGAATGTACTGTCGGTCGTCGCTGGTGAGCTCGTCGAACGTGCGGATCGGGTAGTTCCACGCCGAGTCGTCTGCCACTAACGGTGCGTTGTCTGCAGTAGCCTCGGGTTGCAGCTCTGTTAGCTGTGTCGCGCTCTCACCAACCAACACAGTCTCCGTCTGCTCACTCGTGCTTGCTCTGGACACCGCATTCTCTTGTGCGAAGAGCCGTCGGATCACTTCGTTCTCGTCGCATTCGTCTCCGTCGTCTGGCTCCTGATCATTCTTTGGGTCGCAGCTTCCTTCGACGACACTGCGGTTGCTCTCCACATCGATCTGAAAGCGGTGGATGACTGTGGCGTTGGGGATCGCAGCTGAGCGTGTTGTTTTCTTCAGCAGCTCCTTCGCGGTCATGCGGCTGCCATCGAACCGCCTGCCTTTTCCCGGAGGCCCCTGATTGCTGTCCAGATCTGTGATGGAGGACGCCGCCACAGAGCGATCGTTGGATACAAATCCACTCGGATCCACTGCGTGCGTCCGTCCGACTGGAACGTAGTAGTCGACAACACGACCACGCTCACTCTCGACGGCGTGAACATCTTCGTCGGTAATCCATTGGGCGTTGAGCTTCTGCAGCATCGGGAAGCCCGTGCGTCGCGGCAGCTTATGAACCAGCAACATCGACACGGTCGTGTCATTCCTACTCTTCGCTCTTTTGCTCGTGCTGCTCGGCCGCGTTACCACCGTCGAAGCCGCCGGAAGAGACCGCGCTTGAGCAGTCAGCGTGTCATCTTTGTGTACCGTGCGAAGCGTCTTGGCGTCGCAACCAGGAGCTCCGAAAAGAGCCTCAAGGAAGTAAATGCGGTTGTCCACGAGCCGCAAGGGGTTCGCACTCACGTTCAGTTCACGAAGCCGCGACGCAACCGACAGGGCGAGCACATCTTCGAGTACATAGAGCAGATTGTGCTGGAGACTGAGCACCTCGAGTCGTGGCACATCTTGAGCGAGCAGTTCGCCAGGCAAACGAGTGAGGCGGTTGTAAGAGAGATCGAGCACCACGAGGTTTCGCATCGTGAGCAAGTCGCTGGGCACGGCGGAGAGTTTCTGGGCACGAAACGTCGCATTCTGCTTCTGCTCGTGGAGACTCACGGATGCAGTCGCCGTTGACGACGATGGCTGCGTCATATCACACGTGGAAGGTTGGTGACTAGCATCTCCAAATCGCTCCATGGAGTGGGAATCAGTTCCTAATTTGGATCCGCGTCGCGCGTCAAGCCATCGTATTAGAGCGCCGTCACCATCCAACCGACGCCGATGTGAGACCGTGTCTCTTCAAGATCGCGTCCCCATCGAGCCACGAAAAACAGCGAGTGAAGCATGGCGTCGTCGCTGCTGGATGAGCTTCCTTGTCTTCTGGACGAAGCCGATGAGCTGGTGGCACGGCTCGGGTTCTTTCTCAAGCTGCTGTTCTCCCCGCCTCCGTCACGCCGAGCGCACCCGTCGGATCAGACGTCGGATGCCTTCGTGTTGCGGCAACAACTCGCAGGCGTCGACATCGAATCCATCGCGCGAAGCTTCAGCAAGCACTTGCTGCTGGTGCCGACGGCCAATGGCAACGCGAACACCGCGCTCACAGACAAACTGGACGCGCTGCTGCCTCCTGTGGACAGTGCACAGCGCGTCGCACTGCAGACGCTAATCACCAAGATCTTCCACCTCATGAAGCGAGTGTACCAGTGGCAGCAGACGGCGTGGGACGAGACGCTCTTGCCGCTGTTCGTGGATTCCAACTCCAGTCGCCTGGCTTTCGACAGCCACCGCGCACTCACGACTCTCGTGCTGAACGGCGTGACCAAGTCGGTGAAACTCCACTTGCTCTGGTCTTCGTACGCCAACTTGTCTGGATTGCTCGTACTCCACACGTTTCTAGAAGGCAAGAAGAAGCAGCAACCGGCCCACGCGCCGACCAAGGACGAGGATCTCCATCGCGCGCTGGATTTCGTGCTCTACTTTGGCTCGAACCCGCTGATCAAACTGCAACAGGACCTGCAGCAGCATCCGCTGGCTCAGTCGATCGCCTCGAGCCTGGTCGAGTTAGTGTTGTCGTGCTTCGACTGCTACGTTGGCTGCCACGATCTTGCTCGGCTCAAGCACGGCGGCGTACTGTTTGAAGTGGACGCTGCGGTCGTTCAGGGAAGCTACGCATCGTCGCCTTTGTTCCACGACCTCCTCTTGCTGCCGCAGCTCGTCGAGTGGGTTCTGTGTGTCGCGCTTTGTCTTCCTCAGCAGTGGAAAGCCTCTCCAGTGCGTAATACGTCGTGGCAGCTCTGGGACTTTGTGCAGCTCGTGGCTCAAGAGCGACTCGTGATCGTCGTAGCGAGAGACGTTGTCGTCAATATCCACGATCTCCTGTTTCAGCAGCTCACGTCGGCCCTCGCGAGCAGCTCCAACAGCCAAAGCAGCAGCTCATCGGACGCACCCCCACCGCTCCAGCCGCTGAAGAAGGCGCTGACGAGGCTCAGCAAGCGCACAGTGCAAAGCGCCGGCGAGAAGCGACGCGAGCGGTGCGTGTTCGTGCTGTGGTTCCTTCGCGACTGCGTGAAGCTGCTACGCCATAACGGAGCTCTCGCGGCGCCACTGTTCCCTCGCGTGCTAGCGGTTCTCGGTCTGGCGCGTGACGAAATCGAGTGGCTGCTCGCTCATGAGGCTTGTGCAGGTGGTTCCAACTCGTCAGGAAGCTATCAACCGTCTGCGTCGAAGCTTCTCCCAAACCACGTCAAGTCCAAGCACTTGGACCGAGCAATGAAGAGCTACACAGTGGACCCATCAACGTTCACGGAGCTACTCGGTCTGTTCCACGAACTGCATGCGCTGCTGGAGCGAGAACGAGACTGCGTCCTGCGGTATTACATGCAGTTTATTGCGAGAGGCGACGCCGACGCCATCGCCACCGAGATTCGAAGCATCCTGCCCAGTGGAAAGGACGACGAGGCCGTGAATACGAGTGATTCAACTCGAAACGACCAGCTCGCCGCGCTTCTCCAGGGCTTCGCTGACCGCCGCCGCTTCCAACTCCCTCCTAGTCATCCGGGTTTCGCGTCCTGGCGTCGTGAGTGGCAGCAGCTCAGTGTTCATTTACTCATGGCTGGGGAGGAGTCGGTGCCTGCTGCGGTGCGAGGGCTTTTGGATCGTGCGTGTCGCCACGCCAACTACGTCCAGGCCTTTGGCTTGCTTCTGGCTCGAGCAGGGTCACGATCCAAGTGTTTCTGGTTCCAGGACATTCTGGATCGGTGTCTGCGCGATCTCGAGAAGCCACCAGCATCACCAGCCGGGTCTAGCCACCAGCATCACCAGCCGGGTCTAGCTGACTCCAACAATGCCAATCTGTGGGTGATTACGGTGGTTTTGAGCTCACTGGCGGCAGGCCAAACGTCCATCGACGAGCTTCTCGAGGCCAGCGAAGCCACACACGAACTCGCGTGTTTACTACATCGCATTGAGCTTCAAAAGTTGGCGATCGGTGAGTCTCTTCAGCGCTTGGTCGATGAGCTCGTCGTCCAGGAGGAGCGACTCCACGCCAAACTCAGTCCGCTGCTGGTCATCGAGCGCATGGGTCCCAAGCGCGTCTTCAAGAACGGCGTAAGCAGCAGCAGCAAGACGGCGATGAAGGCCGCGACGACGATGCTGCTGCTCACGCCAGGCACCGAAAGCCGATTGCTAGCGACGCCCGACGCGGCCGTGGAGACGTCGCTGCCGCTCGCCAGTGCTCGCACGCGGCTGACGACCATCGTGTCGTGTTTGAACCACTTGACAACGACGCTGTCAGCCAACCACCCAGCCTTGGTCTCGCTCGCTGAGCTCGTAAAGAGCAGCATCCAGTCGTGTATCGTGCGGTTCCTGCGAGGCCTCGTGCGTGACGTTACAACAGGAGGTGACAGTCGCGGGTGGACGCTACGTGTTTCGTGGGAAGACGCCATCCGCCAGTGGCGTGCACTCGTGCGGTGTCTGCAGCTCCAGTTCCAGAGCCTGCGTCGATACGTCGACGTCACGCGGCTAGTTGAGACTGTGCGCGTCGCCGAGTGGACGGTAAATGAGACCGTGGGGACAGCTCCTACTCGTCTGCTGGAGCGCGTGCTCGCGTTCTATGCGTCGATGCTCGAGACCAAGTGTATCCCCAAGCCCAAGAGCCATAACCACAGCAGCGCTATGCTGTTGGCTTCGTTGTCTACGAGCAGCTACGTCGTGAACCCGCAGCTCCGCGTCGTCCCTGGGAGTCTGGAGGCAGTCGCGTACGCGTCTCCTTCTGCCGTCGCCTTTCTCCAGGAGCTCATTGGGACGTCAGGCGTCCAGAGGCTTCGGGATCTCGCTGTGAAGTACGTGACCACCCACACGAAGGCACTATTCGGACGACTGGAGAAGGACAAGATCGCATTAATCCGCTTGAAGCTCGCGTTTCCGGACGACCAGAGCGAGATGCACATGGCCGTGCGCATCATGGACGCGCTCGACAGCGGTATCGTCCAGGAAATGCTGTGCGTCGGCAACGGCGTCTTCTTCCTGCAGCTTTTGGACAGATCCAGTCAACATCCTAATAATGAGGACGCTCTGGAAATCCAGATAACGACGGCTTTGCGTGGCGCTCTATGGGCGCAGTGGGGAGTTAACAGCGACGACGACGGCACACTGCCGCCCCATGTCCAGGCGACCTGGAACCTCCTGCCGTGGGCGTTTGTTGGCGTGTTCCATGGCTCCGTTTGGGACAAGACCGCGTACCTGAGTGAACTGGACGCCACGACCACGAACGTGCATCTGCTGGCGGTGGCCATGCAGTTTCTAGTGGACACGTTCGAGCCACGGAGTCCACAGGAGAAGGACAAGCAGGACGATGAAGACGCGGCTGTAGACGAACCACAGCGGCGACGAGAGAGACGACGGCACGTGGCGTACGTGGTGAGTCTGGCGGTGCTGAGTCTGCGGCGTGTGGCGAGTGAACTGCCGACGCTGGCGATGGTGGCGGTGGCGAAGCAGCTCACACGCACTCTGGGCGTGTGTGGGTCGTCTGAGGAAGGTGCTACGCAGCACTGGCTGCCGGATTTCGTCCAGGAAATGACCCCGCGTGCTGCGTAGATGGGTTGGGGGGGGGGCTGATGTTGAAGTGGATCTGAGTCTGATGAGAATCATATCTGATTCGATGCATTTTGTTCGTGTTTTTCTTTCGATGTGAATTTTGGCTCTTGATGTCGTCGGTGGTGAAAGAGACCAGGCGCAAATGCTTGCGGATAATGGATTTGTTTACAGGACAAGCTGAGACATAACGAGCGCGAACTCTGGACCGATGGATCGATCCGTCCTGGATTTCTTTCGGATCCCATCCAGAGAGGACTATAGGTTGGCTTACCAGCAGAGGGACCCCTCCAGTCGGTCATCGCCTCGGTCGGCTGACGGCTGATGGCTGAAAGAGAGAGAGAGAGGGAGAGAGCTGTCTCCAACTTCGCAACTTCACGCACCGTGTGCTTGCCGCTGACTTTCTCAGTTCGAACGGAAGTTGGGGAGGTCCGGATTCCGGAAGCTGCTGAGGCGTGCTGACGAGTGCACGTTGTCCCTCGGCGGCGCGAGCTGCAATCCGCTGAAAGTGATCCCGTCTCAGTCGTCTGCTGGCGGAAAAGCTCCAAACTTTGACGGTTGTGAAGTTCAAAGCCTTCAGCGAAAGTGGCTCAGCCACGCTGGCTTGTCTGCACCGTACTGTACTGTATCAACAGCATTTTACAGTGCGATGCGGACGCGTGCTTCTCCAGCGAAAATACTTCCTAGACGATACAGTCACGCGTGGGAGGACTTCTCTACTGTAGAAAAACAGCTCCATTGAGCATCCAGCGATGCGGTTTGTTCTGTGCCGTACAGTACATGCATACTGCATGTAGTGGATCTGCACAGTCACATTGGGTGACAAGGCCCACGGTGGACCTCGCGGACTTCGCGTCTGACCTCGATCTTTGTCACAAACTTTGTGGTTCGATGCTGATATGGATGGAATCGAATCCATCGTTTCCACTGGGAGATGATTCGATTCGATGCGCTGTGCCACGAACTCTGTGACTCTGGATTCCAGAGTCTGGACCCTGCGGCTTGAGGTTGACGCGTCTCTTCGAGATCCGTCTGACGGACTGATTGACTGTGAATCCGTTGACCAGAGATGGGGGTGGAACTTCCACAGTGGACTGCAGTCTGCAGCTGCAGTGGACCTCCGCCGCCGCGACTGGAGCAGGCTTGATGCCGCATCATGTGACTGCTGAGTCCACTGGCGGCCATGATACAGATCCTGTATTACAGGATGAGGTTTCCGTGCTTCACGGCGTGGCGGTCTGTGTTTGGGACCGCGCAGTTGGGCGTCTAAAATATAGACGCTTGCATCCACCACAGGGGGAACGCACATTACGACATGGCCTCTGAAATCTCAGGCATGGAAGCTGTGTACCGTGCTGGCGGTACTGTACTGTACTGCACTGGATACAGTGCGCCATGGAGCACACTCATACCCGTGCGTCCTAGGTATGCTGTAGCACAGTCCAGTGCAATGTGCATGTAGCCAGCATCCATGAATCTTGCGCCAGTGCGCTTTCGAAGGCCGCTTCGGCTTCATGTTGCCCCGCCAACAACGACACCACACCAAGCAAGGCCGCTCAGATTTAGACTCAGACCAACACCAACACCTGCCACCTGTGTGCCGTCCACCTCACCAGTGCCAATGCGATTGCTGTGAACAATCGTTGCGCAGTGCTGCTCATCGGGCCACGTCCAGCTGCTGGGTCTGTCTCTACCCCATCACATTTTGGGCCGCAGACGTCACATCGAAGTGAGAGTGTTGGTGGACCTCTGTCACTCTGAATGATTTCGCTACGTATTTCTGATTGGTTACGTATTTCTGATTGGTTGAAATAGAACATGTTCGTTCGATGATGGAAGCACCCGGTTTGCATTGGCTTCTGGACGAAGACGCTGGCCTGAAGTTAGACCGTTTGGACGGCACGGACCATGCAGTCCAGACGAGTGCGTCAGATCAAGATATCGTACCGATCCAGATTCTACGGAACGGATCGCTGGACGAATATGGAACAACAACACGACCTCTTCGATATTTGTTGGAACCCAACTTGGATGGAAGCGCAGCATGATGGGAGGTGGCGTACACGCCAACGACTTCATTGATACGTAGTGTTACTACTATAGTGTACAGGCTATTAGATACGACGTCAATGGGTAGCTGGTCTAGTTCACACGCGCGCGCTTCGTTCGCGTTGCCGGCGCCATGCAACTCGTTGCCGTTGCGCACGAAGTCTCTTCACAGCGTCGTCGTCGCCCTGTGACAGCTGAGGAGCTACTAGTAGGACTAGACGTCGGCGTCGAGAGGAACGTCCCCACAGGCACGGTGGGCTCCTCGGCGGCAGGCAGGTCCGTGGAGGCGGAGTCGATCTTGTCGACGTCCAGTTCACTGAACAATTCGCCATTGGAGAACGCCATGAGCGCGTTGAGCACACACGGGAACTGCTGCTGCTTGTTCTCCTCCGAGACTTGGCCGAGTGTGACGTTGACGATGGCGCGCACAGGCTCCTTGCCCACAGGGCAGTTGAGGATCTCGTCCTTGGGCATTAGTCGCTGCTCGTCCTTCAGTAGCAGCGCCGAGTTGAGTGTTCGCACCGCGTAGCATCCAGAAAACGCCTTGGGCAGTTGATGCCGACAGGTCGGGCACGTGCTGCGCATCTTGAGCCAGGATTCGATGCAGTTCTGGTGGAAGCTGTGGCCGCACGGCAGCTCAATCGCGTCGGTCATGTCGTTCATGCAGATAACACACGAGGTCGGGCAGTCGCGCTTGACTCGCCACTGGTTGAGGCTCTCGACGACGTCCTTGTTGGCGGGCGCGCAGTTCTTGAGGTGCGGCGAGATGTAGCGCACCATAAAGCGTACCCACACGGGCGTGCGGAACATGCGCAGCATATCGCGGACGAGCGCGTGCTCTGGCGCATTGTACTGGACTTCGACGCGGACGGTGATCTCCATGTTCGTTTCTTTGGCTGTTGCTGTGGTTGGTCCTGTTGCTGATTCCTTTTTGTTGGAAAGTTGGTGCTCCGACGACTAGTGCTGAAGCTAGCACGTACGGAAATGACTGCACTGGAGGCGCCTCCTCGACCGACGTTGGTGTTGGTGTTGGCGTTGGCGCGATGGACGAAGTGCGAAGTGGAGCAAAGGTCTCTTGTCCCAAGACAAGTCTTGGGCACGAGAGGGGCACGGCGGAAAGGGCGATCAACCATTGTTGGCAGGATAACAAGCGAAAGGGCCGTCTGTCCCTATCTTGCCCTACCCTCCATTTGGACGTGGGTGTCCGACTGAACAGTGAAATGTCCTTGAGGCCGCTCTGTGCCAGTATTGGCTGAATAGGTTTTGGTCTTCAATCGTTTTAGGTGAATTTTACTTGCACTCAAATCGGTATTTTCCAGATTTGGTCCACTTTGCAGTTGGCAAATTTTGCGCAAGTCAACGTGGGAACCCAACTTTGGATTTTGGGACTGATACACCTGTGCTGCTCTTTCCACAAGCCTCAAACACTCACAAACTTTGTTACAGTCTTGTACTGTATCCGGATACTGTATTTCGATGGAAGGTTGGTTGGAAATTGGAAATGCTGGGCTCAGTTGTTCAGTCTCCGTTTAGCAACGTTATAATACAGATTGAGAAACTCTGGACGTTCCATCGAAGAACTGGACACTGTCCCCGACGGGTGCAACGACGGGTGATGTCGCCGCTTTCATGCTGAGCACAGTTCGCCACGGGCAGTGCGGATACTGGACCTGGGTTCCATAGCCCACGTTTTCAACCATCGCTTCGCATGAACAACTTTCTCATCCACGATGAGACTCATTCACGACCCTCACATTTTGTGAAGGCTCGCCACCATTGTCTCACCTCCCAGTGGGTCCACACCGGGTAGTATTATCATTCTCGAAGTATTTGATGGAGGTAATACACGGACCGAGCAGACGGCAACCCACCGGGGTCTGCATCTATGCAAAGCCACGACTGTACAGCCGTACTGGACGCAAGCTTGAGTTGTATTCACGTGAATATCTGGCACCTGGGTTGCTCAAGACCTCGGCCGCCTGCTCAGTTCCGCGTTGCCGTCCGGAAAACGAAGGTGTTGAAGCGGTTCTCGATATTTCACGTTTCGATAGCGCCGCTCTCTGCTGAGAATGCTGTCTGTGCCAGAGAAAACCCACTTTGTGAGTCGCGAGCTGACGAGCGCACACCACACACACGCCGACCGCGAGGTTTAGGGTTAAAAGTCATCGAAATTCCCTCGTTGGAGATTGTTGGGATTTTACGGACGGGAAAAGTTCCGCTGTTTTGTCTGGAGCCTCCAGCCTCGAGGAAACCTCAGGGCAGAAGTCCCACCGCCGTCAGGATTTTTCGAAAAGTTTGTTGTCCCGCGCAATCCGTGGCCCGCACGAACCGCCATGAAATGCTGACGCCACTCATGGTGTGGGCCTAAAAAATGAAGCCATAGAAGGGAACGAGAGCCACCCTTGCAATCCGAGACATCTCTTCAAGAGACTCTTGCCTTGGCTTTCAGACAGACAGGGGCAAGCATCGTGATTCAAGGCTCGTGAAACCTCATCGGGACCAGGGACGTCGTCAATCTCAAGAAACAACTTGGATTCATTATGCCGATTACATGCCATGAGGTACCGCGACGTCCCACTATGGCAGGTTTCCTCTGTGACCCTGTTTCTGTCCAGGCGGAGTCATCCACCACGCGCACATCGCTGCGCCGCTTCTGCGACAACCTGGATCGCCAACTTGTCTGCGATTGGTCCAGCTGGACATCAGGTCGCAGCCTGCTTCCGCCTGAGGCGGACTGAGTCGGGGGCGAACGTCACCTTGATGCGCCATCCGCTGCAGTTCGCAGTGTTTCTCCGATGACCGGATAGATCTTGATGGGTGCAAACCGCACTTCATGGATAACAAACAACAAACACCTGAAACAGTTCAGGACTGGGATGATATTTCAACATCCGGATCCAGCGGTACGAAATGAAGCTCTGGGTTCTGCTGCTTGGCCTTGAGTTGCTCGACGTAGTGCGTCGTACACACAAAATGGGCGCCGTCAATTCCTGTGGAGATCCAGTGGAAGTTGGCCGGCGTCAGCGGCTCCTGGCACGAAACGCAGCGGAAGCAAGCACGATGCACAACATGAGCAGCGTCTATCCCCAGCGACGCGTTCGTCGGGTACACGCGCTTGCTGCACGCTGCACACACAGGCAGGTCATCCGCATCGTGCGTGGCTTCCTTGGCCGACATCGTTTGTCGCAATTTGCGAGGCGACGAACTGGTTGTCGATGGCGGCTTTCCAGGCGACGTCGCGAGGGGTGGCAGGCTGCGTGGCGTTTTAGATTGGACGTTAACTGGATGTTGGAACTCTGGATCTGGATCCAGATCCGGATTGCCAGTCGTCATGCTCGTGGCATCCAGCAGAGAGTGCGGTCGCGTCCCGGCATTCACGTGCAAGATATCTGGATTCGGATTTGGACCCTGAGCGTCCTCCTCCTCGTGGTCGTCGGTCGCAGCCGCGGTATACGCTGTGGAAGGCCCCACTGCAGCCAGCAGCGAGTGTCTCTGGATCGTCGTTTTGGTGGACCGCCGATGGCGACTGTGGCCTTTCGTCGGCGAGTCTGGAGATGACGCCACTGGATTCGTCTGGAAACCCAGAGGCGCAACGGATCCAGAGACCGAGTGGATCCGGTGCCGCGTCCGTCCGTCCGGAGAATTCTTCGGTGGAGATGGAGTCGGAGATGACGACGGTGACGACGTGTACGTGGCTGAAGAGTTGACGCTGTCCACGTGTAGCGGAACGCTGAAACGTCACGATAGTCGCCTGTCAGCGGCGTCAGCGTCGGTCTGTTCGTGGGCGAACCGCCGTCGTCCGGACGCTTGGAGCTCGTGGAGACGGACTCGAGAGCCGCTAAAATGGGCGGCGCCTGCCCCACTACTGGCATCTGTGACGATACCGCTGAGCCATTGCCCATGCTGCTCTTTAGTCCCTGGAAGAAGGATGACACGACTGACCGCTTGCGTCTCGTGGGGCTGTCAGCTGAGTCCTGACTGGACGACGGCGACGGCGGCTGACTCACGACGGGCAGCACCAGACTCTCTCGGTTCAGCAGCTCCAGCACGGACGTCTCCTGCGGGCCGCCGCTGGCATGAGGAGACACTGTGGTGGTGGTGGCGGGGCTGGTGGCGTCGTGCCAGCCCCACACGACGTCCGGCAGCGTCACCTCGCGGTCGTCGAAGCCCAAGGGCTCAATTCCCTCCATCGCTTTCGTGTGTGTTGCCTTCACTTGCTGCACGGCTTCGTGTTCCTGTACGCGGCCTAAAAATACGCAGACACTACCATGACAGATTGATAGGGAGAGGGAGAGAAAGAGATAGCGTGGATGACACAGCCATTTGGGTGTGCTATTAGATGGAGACGGTGGAGTCAGACCGCGGCCGTGGCTTGCCGCCGAAGATCGGCTTGAGGTAGGTCTCGTCCAGTCCGACCCACGACTTGTGGACGCCGCTCTGGCTCGTGCGGCGGTTCTGGCTGCTGCCGGCGTTGCTGCTGGACAGCAAGTGCAGTTTCTCGGGATCCGTGGGGCTCATGGCGACCGAGCTCACGTCCGACTTGACCGACTTGACCGACGTCGTGCGTCCGAGACGACCACTAGGAGGAAGCTCGAGTTCGTCGACGTTGTCCAGTCCTAACACGCGCAGCAGCGGCCCTGTGCCGGCGCCCAGAAACACGGTGGTGAAGATGACGGTGAACAGCGTTGAGCTCTTGAGGATGGCGGTGTGCTCGGCGTCGGACGACTTGATGTTGAGCGCCAAGGCGAACGCGATGGCACCACGCAAGCCGCTGATCCAGATGACGACCATGTACTTAAAGGGGATCCGGTGCTCAGCCGCGCGGCTGAAGTTGGCGGCCGCACACAGCGGGAACGTGTTCAGCGCACGCGCTAGCAGCAGCACGACGAGGCTGCCGAAGGCGAAGCCCCAGTCCCAGACGAACGACGCACGGTAGGCGATGACGCTGATGCCGAGGTACAAGTAGATGAAGTTTTCAGCGAGAAACGCGATCGTCGACAGCAAGTGCTCGAAGGCTGACGCGCTGACTGCTGAAATATTGTACATGTGGTAGTGGCGGATGAAAACGCCGCTGAAAAACACTGCCAGCAGGCCGCTGAGTGCGCACAAGTCAGCGGCGACGTAGCTGGCGTACGCTGACAGCAAAATGATTGAGATCTCGTAGGTCGGATGGTCGCGCAGCGCAGCGTCCGACTTGTGCAGCACGTAGGCCGACGTGTAGCAAATGGCGGCCGCGAGCGCGACCGAGCCCACGCCGATGGTCACGAGGCTCACGACCAAGCCCAGCGCCGTGCCGGTCGTGACTTCCGTGTTGCCGCTCGAGACAAACTTCTGGAACAGCGTGAAGATCACGATCGCGACGGCGTCGTTGAGCACGCTCTCGCCAAACACGAGATTAAACAGCAGCGACGGCGCCTTGCACTTCTTGAATACGATCAGCGTGGCCACGGGATCGATGGCTGAGATGAGCGAGCCGTACAGGAAGGCCTCGGCGTCCGTGAACTGCGTGATCCAGCCGCGCTGGCCCATCCACACGATCAGTCCACCCGTGACGAAGGTCGCGATGAGCGTGCCGACGATGGCCAGCAGCAGGATGGCCCAGAAGTTGGAGAAGAAGCCCTTGCGCTGCGTGTTGAAACCGGCCTCGAGGATGATGGGCGGTAGCAAACCAAAGAACAGAATCTCTGGATCCAAACCGGCGCTGTGCACGCGCGTCTCGGACACGAGCGACAGTAAGGCACCGCAGATGAGGCCCAAGATGATGGCCCACGAGGACGTGGACACGAGCGGCGCGCCCTGGCGGCGGTCGATGCGGTAGGCCACGTGCACGAGCAGCAGTTGGATCACGGCGCACGCCAAGAGCTCGCCGCCCGCCCAGCGCTTGTCGAGGTCGAGGTCGGCGTCAGCGTCCATGATTGATTCTATATAGGTGGCCTGATTGATGCTGGGGATTGACGATTGATGTTGCCGTGTGATGTTATGTGTGGGGATGGGGACGACAGAGAAACACAGAGAGCGGACAATGCTGAGGAGCTGCGACGCCCGGAGTGTCTTTGGAGGTTGGGAATGACGAAGTCAATTTGGCAGAGACGGAGCCACACCACCTGACCTCGCTGATTGATCGTCCCCTCTGATTCAGCATGACCATCACTCTGGAAAGATCAAAGTGGGTTCCAACCTAAATTTTCAGAATCACTCCCATCCATGTTGAAGATAATCGAGGAAAAAGCTGTTTTGGGTGCTCTTTTTCAGTGATTTGAGCTCGCGTGACTCAAACTTCAGCGGAAATGTCGGGGCGTCGCCACGCGCCGTGTCCCCAGTACGCGCCTCGGCCAAACACTGAGCAGCGCTACTGCCCGTCGCGAGGTCTCTGCGGCTCGTGCGTGCGGCAGAAGCTCACGGTGGAACTGCCTCTTCAGTCATCGCATGGCTTCTCCAATGGGATCCCCGTAGTCCGTGCAGTTTGTGTCATACGCGAGGCTCTCCATGTGCACGTACAGGTACCTGTACTCGAGACAGAACTGTGGCTTCGACGCACGCGCCAGCAGCTCTTCACACAATTGCCAACTCGGACCGTTCCGCTTCAGATGACCGTCGTGCACTGCGAGGCTCACGTGACGCAGGGCGGACTGGCTACTGTTGGAATATGCCGCTTGCGTCAATACCTGCATCACTCGGTAGATACCAACAGCTCGTGCGTGGACTTCGAGCGACTGCAGCGTTGCTTTCGTTGTATCGAGCAGCTCACGAAGCTGGGCTTCTGTCCACGAGCAAACGCTGCCATCACAGAGTCGTCACTACTATCGACTCGGTCTGCTTGAAGTTCCAGCTCCTGCGCGTAGCTCTCCACCACGTACGCGAACGCGTCCGCCGACACCACGCTCAAGCTCGCTGCTACGACGACGCGTTCGGGTGGAAGAGCGCGTAGCCCAGCCACGCCCACAACTGCCAGTTGGATCCCATGCCGTTGAGCGTCAGCGCGCGGATCGCCTGTGTGGACGGCAGCAGCTGGACCAAGTGGCCCACGTTCAGCGCCGACTGCGAGCACTTGAGCGTCAGCGTCTGCGGCAGTCGAGGCGTCGGCGCGAGGTCTGCCGTGGCGGGTGCGGGTCGAAGCACAAAGTCGAAAAAGGCCCGCAGCGTCTCATCTGTGGCCCATGGGAGCTTGGCAATGCCGATACGAGGGAGGGTGAGACCGTGGAGCCGTGGATCGTTCATGAGGCTCGTCAGCTCGTAGTACGTCGCGTCGCTCAGGTTGTGGATACCCACGAGTCGCACCGACTGCAGCTCGTAGCGAGGCTTCACCACCTCAGTCGTTTCCGATGGAGGCTTCGTCTGAATAGCCACGATAATATCGTGCATTCGAGCGTTGAGGCTGTAGTCACCACATGACGGGCTCGATCCGTTTTCTGAAGCACTCGACACCAAAGCGTCGGGTTCTCGGACGCGCTGTAGCCCGGGCAACTCGCCAAAGCGTGCCACCATTGCAGCAGCTCCGCTACCGGTTGGTTATCGGCTTCTCCTCGTCTGAGGTCGAGCCACGCGCATGTAGGCGCGATGCGGTTGCGTCGAGAGCCGAAGAGCTTGAGGAAGTGGAAGATACTGGCGGTCTCCGTCGCTACAGTCCACGCGTCGTATCGTGTATCCAGTAGCCTAACTAGTCCCGTCGACTGGACGACCTGTCATTCTAAATTCGGTCGTGAAAGCTGATCAGATCCTTCAGCTTGTGAGAAAGTCCACGGGACGAGGCGTCAGGCTACAGCTATTCAACTGCCACAAGACTCACGTTGCCGCCTTGACTCGAGTACTCTATCATTTTGCCTCTCTCTCGTCATGCCGGACGCCGTGCCCGTGGAGCTGCCCGTGGAGCGGCAGCATTTGATCGGCGGTGAGCTGCTCATGTGTGCGCTGCTGGAGCTGGCGGTCGTGCGCGTCGCCTACCGCATCGATCTCAGGAAGAGCGTACCGTACCTCTCGGCCGCCGCCTGGGCCATCGTGCTCGGCGTCTTCGTACGTAGGTGGCTTCTCCTCATACTCAACCGCATACTAACCAATTTCCTGTTGCATTTAGGCTGGTCTGTTGCTCACGCTCATCTCGAAAGACGTACGTGACCTTCCACGCACTCACTACCTCTAATAAACTGGCTTAAAAATCACGTTTTGTATGCGTCTAGCGAGCCAAGGACGTGGGTCTGGACCCGCAGATCATCTTCTTCGGGCTGCTGCCGCCCATCATCCTCGACGCCGGGTTCACCATGAAGCACCGCGGCTTCTTCGCCAACTTCTGGGACAGCTTCCTGCTCGGCATCGTGGGCACCGTGCTCTCCACGGTCGCCATCGCTCTCGCATTGTACTGGCTTGGCCATACATCGCTGCTCGCGACGGCACTCAGTCCAGCGGAGGCCTTACAGTACGGCTCACTTATCTCAGCCATTGACCCCATTGCCACGCAGCTCGTGCTGCGCAAGAGCCACGTGCCGTCGCTGCTGCCAGAGCTCGTCTTCGGCGAGCGTTCACTCAACAACGCTTTCAGTACGTGAGCTTCAGTTCGTAAGACGCTACAGTCTCCAGTATTAACGTTTACTCTGTGTGATTAGCGGTCGCGATCTTCAATCTCTGCCAGGAGAACGTGCTGCGGAAGGATACGAGGGTGTCGATCGGTAGCAGCCTGGAAATGCTGGCGTCCCTCGCTGGCATCGGCGCTGGATCGATGCTATTAGCAGCGGCCGTCGGCTACTCGTCAGCGTATCTGCTGCGTAACTCGGACGACGCACTGAAGCAGCACCCGACCTACGAGATCTCGATCCTGCTGCTGTTCGCGTACGCGTCCTACTTGGCCGGCGAGTTCTTCCATCTGAGCGGCCACTTGACCGTGTTTTTCAGCGGCGCGTTCATCCGCCACTACCATCTCCACAACGTTTCCCACGCCAGCGCCACGACTTTCAAGCACTTGCTACGGACCATGGCGTTCCTCGCCGAGAACTTTATCTTCATCTACCTCGGGCTCAGCCTCTTTGCCTGTACGTTATGTCATTCCATGGCGCCTTTCTATGTGCAAGTGGACAGAGGTTCGAATTTTTGAGCTGATGCATTCTATTTTTTGTTGTGTGTGGTCTAGATTCCGACACGTTTACGTGGGAGTGGCGCTTCATCGTCGCGAGCTTCGCTGTGTGTCTCGTCGTGCGTGCGCTCACGACGTTTCCGCTGTGCTACGCCGCTGGCCTGTGGCGCGTGCATCCAATCCCGTTCCGATACATGGTCGTGATCTGGATGTCGGGACTGCGAGGAGCCATCGCCTTTGCGCTTGCGCTCAACGTCCACGGATTCAAAGGCAACACGGACCACTCGGCGATCATCCGCAGCGCTACGCTCTTCACTGTGCTCTGCACCACCATCGTACGTTGGTCAGTCTTGTCGGCTCAGTGTGTGTGGTGTCTGATGTTTGAGGTGTTTGTTTGTATGATAGCTTTTCACAGTGGTGATGGGTCCGCTGGTCCAGTGTCTGGGACTCGCGCATACGTGTGAAGCCCACCACGAACTGCGCAACCCACAGGAGCAGACGCCGCTCGTGCTAACGCCTGGCAGCGAACAGGAGGCCTCGTGGATCCGCGACGCGTGGAGCGACTTTGACCAACGCCACTTGCAGCCACACTTCGGCCACGGAGGTGAGCCCGACGACACGACTGCAAACCAAGACCAGCCTCAGAAGTTACCACAGAAAACCCCACGAGCCGCAGACAAAGCCTAATAGTTTAGTTGACGTTTACCGAAGCGGCGTGAGCACGCGCTTGCGTTTTTGAAGCTTGATAGCCGCTGCCTCTGCCTGTCGCACACTCTCATTACTGTTGAATTCATTGTGTCGATCTTCTTCCGATTGAGGCGGCGGCATCGCGTGGAACTCCGCGTCGGTCGAGTATCGAATGGTGCCGAAGAAGCCTTGGCGCGTGCGCAGTTTGTGGTGTTCCATGACGATGCCGTGCTCCACGTAGCACGACGGTCTCAGGAAGCTCTTGCTCTTGACGCTGGTCTCCATATAAAACGAATTGCGGATCAAACTGCGCGCTCGAATCGGCAGATTCAACAGCGTCTCAATAGGCAATCGCTCGTATCGTGGCGGTGGCTCTAGTGACGCGTTCTCTGGCGAGACAGAGGAGCTACTAAATCTGCCAGGTGCTTTGATGATGTTAACAGAGCCCGTGCGGCTGACGGCAGTGGGGACGCGCCGCCACCACGCGTAGTACACGTACCGCAACACCATTTGCAGTGCGATACCCACGATGCTCCACGCGAGGATCGACGCCAGTGGGTCGTAGATTGTCCAGAGAATGGCCGGTGATGTGGTCTGCTGGGCTTCGAGCGTCTCTGGGAACCCATTGCCAAACGCTATGAAACTGCCTTTCTCAAACGTTTGAAAATCGGCAATGCGTTGCAAGTCAAGCGCATACTTCACACTGCCGATGGAAAACACACTCGCACGCTTGGCGTAGGCGACGATGGACGTGATACAGAGCACTTCGAGCACAGTCACGTAGGCACGAGACGTCACAGCAAACGCCAGGCGCTCGGCGAAGTACACAACGACATTCCAGCCCATGTTGACGAGGATCAGCGGCACGACCCAGATACGAAGCGTTGACAAGTACGCCTGCAGTTTGCCCTGCAGCGACTCGGTCCAGGTCCAGATGATCGAGTTGGGCAGCACGAGCATCCAGGAAAGCGACTGTGAGACCAGCATGAGGATGGCGAGTGGCGTGCTGCGGAACAGCGGACACGTGAGGATGGCACGGTAGTCTTCAAAGGCAAAGGGCGCCTGGCTGGTGCCCACGCGTCGCTCCTCGGGTTTGCGGGTCCAGATCTCGAGCAGCAGCGGCCACAGCACGAGCCGTGCGATCTCCATGCTGCTCACGAGGTTCACGACCAGCAGCACGGCGTCGATGAAGACAGTGAGCGTGTAGAGCATCCCCGAGGACGAGAAGTTGATGAGCGTGCCGTTTTCGAGTAGAACGGTACCGGGCACTGGCTCAGAGACGCGAGAGAGAGCCCACGAGTTCTGGCGGATGAGAAACGCCATGCCCATGACCTGCAGCGCGTCGCCTGTGAGCCACGCCTTGTTCTGCTGGAGACTGGCCAAGTCCGTGGCGAAGTGGCCGGCAAACGCGCTTTCGAAGCGTGTGGCGCTGCCACAGCCGAAGATCGTGGACGTGTAGTGGCCTGGAGTCTCGTACTCAAAGCCCTCGACGCAAGTGGTGCGACTGAGTGACGCGCCGCTGCGTTCGATGACTCCCAGCAGTTCGAGAAGCTCACTCTCAGCGTCTGTATACGGCAAAAGCGTCGGTGGACTCGTGGATTTGAAGCTCAGGAACTCGTACTTGTCACTGTCACGCGAGGGTAACCGGATCTGCGCCTGTGTCTCGGCAATGTTGTAACGCAACGCCAAGTTCTTTGTCACGGGCGATCGGCAGATCAATGGTTTACGATCGTTCCGCAGGAGACGGCACGCGGCCCACGCAAGCGAGTCGGCACGAACTGAGCCAGATAAGACGAGCTTTGACACGACGACGCTGTTGTTGGATGCAGCGGCACCAAATGTACAGTTGATGCCCATGGCGTGGAGGAAGAACGAGCTGTCGGAGAAAGGCAGCACGTCGTCGCATTTCGACAGGAAGGAGCTCCAGCCCGAATGGCGTGGCAGGAATATGTGGCTGTCGATCGAGCGGTTGAAGCTGATGGCTGCGGCGAGGGACGACTGTGGCTGCAGCGACTGGGAGGCCACGGCCGAGAACGAGTACGAGTCGCTGGGGCCGATCCAGCGCGTCTTGTACCACAGGTCACGCACGTCGAGCGCCACCATCATCAGCATGATAGCGAAGTCTAGCGCCAGTGACAACGCTGGCCACAGCGAGCGACGCACGGAGCTCGTGCCAATGCCACTGGGCGTGGCTGCTGTTGGCTGTTGTTGCTCCATTTTCGTCTGTGAGGTAGTTGTGTCGTGGGGAGCTGATGGACAGAAAGGCGCCCTTTCGTGAAAAATGTAGCCATGTTGGTTTTGTACCCCATGAGGTTCTATATCGATTGAGTTAGTATCAAGAAGTTCTTAACTGATCAGTTCCTTCCAAGCGGCCTTTCGCGGCCTTTCAAGATCCACGAGCCGGAAGAGCGACAGAAGCCGGAAGGACGCCAAGCGACAACTAGTATATAGAAGCAACCATGGCGGGTGCGCTGCTGACGATGCCGCTGCTGATCATCAACATGGGCGCCGAGATGATCTACGTGCTGGACCAGCGACTCAAGGCGCAGAACATCCCGCGCGACAAGAGCTCCAAGGTGCTCGAGGACATTCTCAAGACCATGCACAACGAAAAGTTCATGGCCGAGCTGTTCAAGCCGCACCGCATGTACTCGAACCTGGCGACGCGGCAGATCTTCGACCGCCTCGCGCACTCGTCGATCATGCGGCTCAACACCAACAGCATGGACAAGCTCTACGATCTCATGCGCATGGGCTTCAAGTTCCAGATCCTGAGTTGCTCGTCGGCCGACGAGCTGCTCCAAGTGACTATGAATCACCTCGCCAACACCAAGTCGTTGATTGATGCCGATGACGCCAAGCGGCTCGTGGACGAGACCATCCTGCTCACGTCGCAGACCTTCGGCTCGCTAAGTGCCGCGAACTTTGCGCTACTCAAGCAGTACTTGTGTCGGTTCTTCCAGGACACGCGCATCAAGGTCTCGCTCTTCCTGCAGAACGGCATCCAGGCCATGGACGGCACGCTCTCGATACGCTACGACGGACTCACAGCCACGGGCGGCCGCGTGCCGGGCACTGTGCGGTACTTTGACGACGACGGCACGCTGGATGAGGAGCAGAAGTTTGCCATCGCGTCGGCCGATGATGCGATCGAGGCACCGGACACGCCCGTGCTGGAACGGGAGCAGCGCAACTCGCAGTTGGGCTTCAACATGTACGAGGCCGACGCCAAGGGTGTGGCGGCAGCCGCCAGCAAGTCCACTAAGGACGTCGTCGCCGGTGCGAAGCTGGCGGGAGCCAAGGGTCCAGCGGAGAACAAGCCCCACAAGGCGTTCAAGGCCACAGCCAGCGACGGACTCAACTTGCTCGCGGATCTCCTGGGCGCGTCGGCGAAGGAGGTGGAGGACCGGTCCTTCAAGATCAACTTGTTTCCTGATGATATGTCGCGAGCCAAGGGTGGGGATGATGACGACGATGAGAAGGAGGTGCCGACGATCTGGATCGACGCGAGCAGCGACCGCAAAGAGACCGACACACTGCGCGAGGAGTTTGGAGATGATGACGACGATGGGGCGAAGCGTGGAAGCAAACGCGAGGACGATGACTTGCTGCGACTCATGGACTCGGCGACTTGAAGCGGACAAACAAAGAGACAGAGAGACAGTGAAGAGACAGCCAACTAGCGTAGAAGTCTGGCGGAGTACCCAGGAAGAATGACATAAAATATCTATATGAGCATACAAAATACGCACGCCCGCACCTCTAAATCTTCAAGCGACTTGGAATCAGGACAAGCGTGTCGTCTGTAGGCACTTCATACACTTGTATGCCTTGGCTCCGGCCGGCAGGCTCAGCAGCGTGCTGCAGTTCTGGCAACGCATTACTTCTTGCGCTACAAATATGAAGAGAATCAGTTAGCGACAGCGATTTTAAGCGTCGGGCTCAAATGAATGGGGAACGTACTGGTGTTGGTCGAGAGCTTGGAGACGCCCTGGCACTGTGGGCATTTGACAGCCGTGGCGCTGCTCTTGACGATCAGGTGCTTGCTGCAGTGGCCACACGTCACCATCTTCGTGTCCTTGACGTCGAGACTGGACGAGCCCTTCGTGAGCGTGCGAGGAAGCGACGAGTTCGAACGCGATGGTGGAGCTGGTGGTGGTGCGGAGGTCTCGGCTGGCGGCTCATCAGAGGACGAGATCAACGATTGCGCAGACGACTTGCGGATCACGACAGGGGACGACCGGCAGTGCGGACACGTGACGTCCGCGAGTTCGATGCCCTGCGGCAGGAACAACACGCGGCTGCAGTTGCCACACGGGAACGGCGTCGTGTCTGGTTCTCTTGATTCTTCGACTCGCGCTTGGCCGCGACCATTCTGGACGGGACTGGAGGTCCTAATAGGGGAAGCACTAGCACCTCCTTCGACCGCCGAGGCTTGGTGGCATGATCTACAGGTCGTCGACATCGGGTTCTGGCCGATCGGGATCGTGACGGACTCGGTGCACTGCACACAGCGGATCGTATACTCAGTCTTCGCACCGCTGCTACCGTTGCTGACCGACCGCTGCAATTTCGTCACCAACACCGTCGACGACGGACCTGCCGTGGACGGATCAAGGCCAAGCAGGCTCTGGATCGTGCGCGCGATCGTCCTGTACGCTCGAAACTGTGGCTGCGTGCCCATCTGGATGAGCGCCGCTCCCAACTTCTCAAAATGTTCGTGTTGGTACACATGCGACCTGGACGAGAAGTTGGAACACGCACGCCGCAACGCTGCGAGTGGTGCGATCAGATCGAGGTCGTCTCTCTCGAACTCGACGGCGCCGAGCAGCACGTAGAGTGACAAGTCGACAACCCACATGCCGTTCTCATCAGAAGAAGAACGAGACGTGGGCGACCGGGAGTCCAATGCGTTCGCGGTATCAACGAGCGAACTCATCACATCAAGTGAGAAGTGCGACGTCTTGGGCCCAGCGACTCCATGGACCTTGAGCAGAGACTGGAGTTCGCTAGCGGTGGCTGAGGACACGACAACATCATCGTTTTGGAGCAGCGTGGAGAGACCCTCGCAGGCCTGCGCGATCATGTCGGTTGACTGGTGGGTTGGGAAACAGCGGACGATCCTCGTGAATAAGGAGAACACTCTTTCACGGATACCCTTGTCAGACGTCGACAGCTCTTCGCTGGAGCTGGAGATGGAAGAGCATTCGAGAAGGGGAATACCAGCACTCACGAGCTGGCGGTACTTCACCACTGACGCCTCGTCCACCGAGGCCGCAGCGCCCTCACGATCGATCCACGCGGTGAACCACTCGAGGAATCCCACAATCGGCTCCAGCATCTTGGTCGTTTGGAGGATCTGCTCGCGCTCCTCGTAAACACTCGCAAGATCAAACACGAGCGAGCAGATACGCGAGACGACTTCGACCTTGGCAGCATCCGCGCTGACGTAGTCTTGCTCTCCACTTGTCAATTCCTTTGCGAACAATAAAAGACCGCGTTCCATGCTCGACAAGAAGATATCACTCTCCATGAGCGCCTTCTTTCCGTCCGCCGAGCAGCCAAGAATCGATTCGAACAGATCCAACGCGTTCTGCGTGTCCTCCACGGTCGGCTCGGTGGTCACAGGAATGATCACGGACAGCAGCGTATGCACGCCGTTCGACCTCACGACTCGTTGAATATCGTGCTCGAAAAGCATGATCAAAAGGGTCTTCGCGTCAGATCGAATTGTGGCTCGAATCAGTTCGTCGCTGCCACCGTCGTCGGTCTCGTCACCGTCAGTGTTCTGCTCCTCCATGAGCTTCATCACCGTCTCGATCGCGCCCTTCTTTACGAGCTTCACTCCCAACTCCTTGTTCTGCGCCTGGCTGATCAGGAACTGGAGAATCTGTGGCAGATAGCGCAGCTCTGGTCGTTGCTTGGCCTTGAGCAAGCCCAAAAAGTATTCCGTGATCTCTACGAGTAGATCATTGACGTCACGCGGCAGCGAAGACGCGTTCATTGTCGCCAAGAAGCCGGTCAGCAAATCGCAGCGCTTGAACACTCCACTGGCATTCGTTGTGATCTTGGTGTCCACGATTTGCTGGCCCATCATCGTCACGAACAACACGTCACGCTGGATTTCGGCAAGCTTGACCTGTTCGTAGAACTGTTTCCGGATCTCTTCGTTCACAGCGTCGTGAAGCAGGTTGACTGCGTTCTCTTGGTGGCGCTCTGTTCCTTTCTGCATCCAGTAGACCAGGGACACGGCTCCATCAACGGCGACTCGTCGCATTTGCTCTTCATCGAACGTCGTCTCGTTCTTCAGCAGCAATGCAAGCGCCAGCAAACCGACGACGGAGGTGCGAGGATCTAAATCCACAAAGAAATCCGTCAGCATCGTCACGAGCGTGCTGCGCTCCATCGGTGACAGTCCTTCCGTCAACTTTGATGGCTGCGCGAAGACGACTTCCGTGAGCTTTCGCGCCACGGTCACCCGCACGGACGGCCGCTTGGCGACCACCATGACTCGGAAAAGCTTTTCGATGTTGGCACTCTCGACGAGATCCACCCACAGCGGACACGTCGCGAAGTCTGAATCCACGAGATTCGCCACGACTTCCTCAGCAATCAGCGAAACCTCTTCGGCGGGGGACTCCACGTTTTGGATGATAGCGCGCGGTAGCACTGAGCGGTGATCGTAAAGCGTCTTGCGAAACTCCAGCGGATCAGTCGACAGGTTCACGATGATACGTCCCGCAAGGCGACCAATTTGCTGCTGGGCGGGCTGGAGTGAGTTGTACCTGGCGTGGGTGTCCTCGTAGATCTCCACGAGCGCGCTCAGCGCTGGTCCTGCTTCGAGTGCGAGAAGACGGATGCGGCGATTCTGCGTGAGAGCGTTCAGCACTTCCAGGATACGAATGACCGTCGATGTCTCGAACTTCGCGTGGCGCTTGAGGAGCTGAAGCAAAGCCGTGTGGACACCTGCGCTGATAGCCATGTTCGCGATTGACGCATTCGAAATCTCATGAATGAGCTCCTCCAACACGTGGAAGCAGTCGTCGAAGACTGCACGCGCTCGGTTGCTAGCCGGGATGATCGCACCCTCTTCAACATTTGCCGCGGCAGCAGCAGCAGCCGACGCAAAACTTGGAAGCACATCAACGAGTGCGTGCATGAACTCGAGACCAGTGGTGGCCGATTCCACAGTGTACTCTGAGAGAAAGCAGTCCTTCCAGACGCGGTGGCCAATGAACACGCGCACGATGCCGACACCGGCAGCCATCCGCGTTTCACTTGTCGGACCAGCAACCAGGTAATCTGTCACCGCGTTCACAACACTCTTGACGTCATCTCCCGGCTGCGTCGCGACGTGAGACACCGAGCTCTTGAGCACGACGTGAAGCAGCTTGAGCATGGTGTAGCTTGTTTGCTTCGTAGCGCTATCCAGCACCTTGTATGCGACTGTCCATCGACGTAAACATGTGCAGAAGCCACGCAGCAGACCCTGGTCAATCATTCTTGACATGAGTTCCATTCCACCGTCGAACGAAACGCGAAGACAGCGGAGTGCGTCCAAGCGAACATCGTCTGGCGTATCTTGAGTGATCGCCAATGTCATCAGGCCTGGGAAGTGAGCCGCACTCGACACTTGGTCTCGAAACCTTTCGAAGAGCTGCACTTTCTCGGGTTCCGTTGGCTCGACGATAGGCAGTGCGAGGTCGTCCATCGAGTCGATACCTGTGATGAAGCCCAACAGGCTCAAGCTGCTAGCACGCAGTCTCGGGTCGCGACCACCAGCGAGGACGAACAGCGTATCGAGCACACCAACAGGAACTGCTCGGTCACTTTCGACGAGAGCACGGAAGAAGCGCAGACCAGAAATGCGATTCTCATCTGGAGGAGTCTGAAGCAGGCGCTGGAAAAAGTCACAGGCGTTCTTGTCGTCGGCCAGGTTTCCGAAGAGTGATGGCTTGTGCTCGCACATGTTCATTAGTGCCTGCGCAGCGAACGGGATCAGTGTTGACTTCCTGGACAGCAAGAAGGCCGATAGCGCAGGCACGCAGTCCAACGATTCGATGAGATCGACGTAAGCTTCTCCGTGTGGCCGATCTGTGAAGCACTTGATGATGCCGATGAGGCTCTTCTGGAAGTTGATCTCGCCCGTGAACTGGTTCGGCCCGACCACGCAGCCCTTGAGCTTGTCGACGATGAGCTGGACAACATTTTCCTCGTGCAACAACCGCAAAATGTCGATGCCTTCTGGTTGAGGGTTGGCTGACGTCCACGTCGCGCACACGTTGTAGAGAATCTCGGCCACAATCGCGCAGTCATCCTCGAGATCCACCAAGATGAGTATTTCCTTGAGGAACTCGGGCTGGTCGGGCAACGTGACGACAAACGATAGCTCTTGCGATACTCGCAGCAGCACTTGGAACGAGAGCATGCGGTTCCGGTGATCGTGTCGCCGAAGCACAGACACGAAGGATGGAATCGATGCGTGGGGCACTTGAGCAGCACCTCCGATAGCTCCGACCATGGACCCGTTGGTCATCCGCTGAAGGTCGAGCAGGTGCATACACTCACACAACGTCGTGAGAATGGCCTCCAACGTCCCGTCCAAGGCCTCTTCTTCCATCGCAGAGGTAACCGCGCTTTCGCGATAGTCGTCTCGGAGTACAGTGTCCGCTCGCAGCTTCAACAAGTCCTCCAAGAGGTTTGCCAACATCGGGATACTGCCTTGTTCAGCAAGCTCCTCGATGTTCTCCGGATTGTCGAGCACGTATTTCTTCAGACACCGAGCAGCTTCGATGCGAATATCCACAGGCGAGAGCGAGTCGGATGCGATCATTTCACGAAGGCGGTTTCCGCCACCAGCGGCACGCAACGCGTTTTGGCAACTTGGAGACCGACACACGTGGAAAAAGAGCCGCAACGCCCTCTTCTCGACGTCAGGACGCAGCGGCGAACCGTGCTGCTGCTCGAGTACGCGACTTCCCATCATCTTGACGAGAAGCGGGCACGCGTTCGCCTGGACGAACGCATCACCAGCCGCGATCTCGTTTCCAGCGCTGTTTTGGAGCGCCATGAGACTACCGAGCATCTCCAACGCCGCCTTCTGGAGCTCTTCACTGTTGGTGTTGAGCAGATCACAGAACGACGCGACCCCTCCTGCAGCTTCGATGTCGTTGAGCTGCGCAATGCGATGCTGGCCCATGCCCGAGAGCGTCTCCTCCCTACCGGCCTTGAACGCACTCGCGAGCTGCAGCAACTGGTCTTGTTTCTATCACAATTCAGCACAGCATATCAGTTAATTTCCGCATCTTCTTCCAGCTGGGTCAGTAAGATAGCACGTACGTCAGCGGCACTGACGGAGTCATCAGCAAGCAGGCGACGCAGCCCGACAATGCTGATGAAGTCTCCGGCCACAGCGTTGCGACTGCAGCGCACGCAGACCGGCACCTTCTGCTCGTAGACCGCCCCCACGAGCGGCAGAACCGTCTTGTTCGACGTGCACTCGCCACAGAAGATCTCTCCACAAAGTCGGCAGTGGTGCTACAAGGCATCACCAATCCTGTCAGTATATACAGCCACAACAAAGCGAAACAGTGCCACTTACGCGTCGTCGCAGCACGCCAAACTTGGTGTTGCAGTGGGTACACAGCGGCGTCGAGTCGTCAGGTGCCAGCAGTGGCGCGTAGTACTTTCGACTGGGCTGGAACGGCTCCATGGACGTCGTGTTCGCGCTGAACGTGGACCGCGACTCGCTGCCGGCGTCGCTGAAGCCCGTGGGCGACGGTGGAAGCTCCAGATCCGACTCCTCGGCTTCCGACAACGAACGCGCGTACATCGATGTGTCCGCAAACGTGTTGGTGTCCAAAATCCCCGAACTGGGCAGTCCGATGGTCAGGGACGGGTCGTCGGTGCTGCTTTCCTGGTCGTACTGGGACATCGAGAACGACTCCGTGGCCGGCACGTTTCCAATACGGCCTAGTCCTTCATACGTTGATGTACCACGTGGCTTGGGCTTGCTCTGCGGCGCCGTTTGCACGGGCGACTGCTGGTTCGAGTGGACACTACGGCCGTTGCTACTGGCCGCGGTCTCAGGCTTCGTACGAGGATCGAGCCACGTGGTCGTACGCGTGTTGTGGTCCACAAAGTACACGCGTCCTTCCGCGTCCTTCATCTCCTGCCATCCGGGCGGCAGCGGCTCGCTCGTGGGCAAATGCCACGAAGTCTACAGTTCACACAATGCCACGAAGTAGTCAGTACGCTTGTGCGGATTGCGGGGGCTACAGACCGCATCTCACCTCGCGAGTCGCGTGGTTCACGTAGAAGACGCGTCCGTGCGAGTCGCGCACGCGCTCCCAGCCTCCATGCAGCGCCGTCGCCATCTTCCGTCGTCACGAAGACCGAGCAAATGCGTCAGGTGACGTGGGTTCCTCCTTCTTCCCGCGTTGTGTGTGACCGTGGGCGAAATGAGATGCCCCAAGGCACGAAGTCATCATGCCAAATGCGTATAGTATACATCGTATACCAGCCGAGATCGCCAGTATCCGGATTCAGTGCATGGAAAATCTGCACCCACGTGTATACGAACGCTGGTTGAAGCCATCATTCCCAACATTTCTGTCTGCACGACGAGACGACAAAGGTAACCAACAAAACAGTGTGGGGATTTCATCAGGAGAAGCAAAGGGAAACGAAGAAACGAAGATGGAGATGGCGAGTATGGAGACGCGGTTGATGCGTATGGAGAAGGCGCTGGAGACGATGACGCGCGACATGGACGGACTGGCGGACACGATCGTGGCGCGGGTGGTGCAGGCGCTGGACGCCACGGAGCGCGCGCCGATGGTCCTCACGAAGCGGCAACTGCAAGCGGCGGTGCGCGCGGCAATGGAAACCAAGGAAGGGAGCAGTAAGCGCAAGCGCCCTGCGGATGAGGAAGAAGGCGGCGGAGGAGTTGAGGATATGGAAGTGGAGGAAGTGGGGTTGGTGACGCCTCCGACGGTGGCAAAGAGCAAGCCTCAGAAGACCACGGAGGCGAAGGCAACGAACCGCGTTGAATCGGAGTTGGTGACGCCAGCGCCGCTGTCGCTGATGATGCTGGACGATGCGATTCGCTGTGAGGCACCAGTGGTTCCGTTCACACCAGTGCCGCCTGCGAAGAAGCCCCCGCAGCCAAAACAATCGACCCAGCAACCGCCATTTCAAGTGGCAGCGGCAGTGCATCGGCCATTCGCTGGTCCTCCTCCACTGCCACCATCGGCTCCGACTACCGTCGTGCGGCCTACCGCAAAGCCTGTGCCCATGCGGCCCAACGTCGTGACGCCGCCACCGCCAGTACCGCAGCAGTGGCCGCCAAGACCAGCACCACCGTCGATCCAGGCAACACCAGCCACCAGTGGACGACTGTACCTGTGGGGAAACGCGTGGCACAACCTTCCAGAGGAGTACGAGTTCCCCAGGATCTCGGTGGAGTTGATGTGGCGCCAATGGTGCTGTGGCGACAGCGAGTTGGGTTTCCTGCCGCTACGCGAGATCCAGACGAGCGACATCTCGACTCCCAACAATCGCAAGCGGCTCTCGGACCTCAAGTTCCTGATGAAGTTCATCGAGCAGCGTCTTCAGGAGCGAGGCGTGTGGAAGGAGTCGCCCAGTGAGATCGAAGCAGATCAGATGCTGAACGCTGTGCGAGGCGAGCTGTTCGCGGACTCGGTGACCAAGAACGGCATGAGACGCGACACGGAAGGACTCAAGTGGCACTCGGCGGTCACGCTGCTGCGCTCCGCTCACAAGAAGGCGCGTACAGAGTGAGATTTTGATGTATTAGTGTTAGCGTTCGTCGTAGTTTAGTAGAGTGGTTTTCATAGAGAGGGTGATACTAGTACACGTTCATTTGGGCAGCAGCAGCGGCGTGTCTTCCATCATGCCGTCGACTTCCAATGTCTTCTTTTCCTTGGATCGCTCCACGGCAAGCTGTGCTTGCAGCGCCCAGTCCGTCTTAAAGTACGCGTGGTAGAATCCGATGGCCGACGTGACCAGATAACCGAGGATCATACCGATCCAAATGCCCATAAGCCACTGACGGCCCTGACACAGACCCAACACGTACGCGGTGGGCACGCCTATGCCCCACGAACCGACGATGAACGCGATCATGATAGGCACGGAACGTGCCTGCGCCTCCAGGATGATCTACTCACAGCAATAAGCCAAGTTAGCACTAATCACGAGGCCAAGTAGAAAGAGAGAGACGTACCATCGCATAGCAGAAGAACGCCAAGAAGACATAGCCCACAGCCGCCATGGCCATGATCTCCTGAAACTGCAGCAACACTGCTGGGTCATCGGAGAAAAGTCGTCCAAGATGCTGGCGGAAGATCACCATGATCGAGGATGTGGTGACCGCAGCGACGCCAATACAAATACCTGAAAGGTTCGCAAGTGCACGAGCCAGCGACGCGTGTCCAGCGCCCAGTTGCTTGCCGATGAGAGTGATCGAGGCATCGAGAAGCCCGTAAATGGGACTCGTGGCGAAGAAGAACAGCTCCATCATGGAGTTGTGGGTGCCCAACTGGACTTCGCCGATCTTGGCGGCAAACAACGCCATGGTCTGGAGCTGCGCGTTCTCGAACAAGTTGCCGGCCGCCAGGGGGAAGCCGATGGCCATCAGCGTCTTGAGGTTACTCATCTTGAGGAAACGTTGATGCCACGTCCACTGCGCGTGAGTCTTGCGGTCGAACTTGCGGTACACGTGCATGTAGTAGTAGTATCCTACGAGTCGCACCCACATTGCAATCGTCGTACCCAATGGACAGCCGATGAAGCCGAGCTTGGGCAGCCCAAACGAGCCGTGGGTGAGACCAGACGCGAGGAAGAAGTTGAGCACCACCGTCACGCCATTGATCGCTGTCGTGGGCAGCACGACCTGCTGCGACTGGTAGAAGATGGACAGCACTTGGAACATACTGCGCGGCCACATGCCCAGGATCCACAGTCTGCAGTACACACGCGCGTACGCCGCGACCTGTTCTTTGACGCCGACGAGCAGCAGTAGTTCACCCAGATTCCACCAGAGCAACGCCATGGGCACACACACGATCGTGAGCATCGTGGCGGTGAGCTGTCCGTACTGGACGATGAGGTGGAAGTTTTTGGCACCAAACGCCTGCGAACACAGCGCGTTCATGCCGGCGTTGAAGCCCTGCATGAACACGAGCGTGGAGAAGTCCATGGACATTTGCGAGTAAGCGACAGCGGCGAGCTGCTCCACGCCCAAGTGGCCCATGATGCCGAGTTGAGTCAGTGAGATCGCGAAAAAGCAGTACGTCGACAGCATGCCTGGTAGAGCTAGCGCCAGCAGCGCGCGCAGCTGCGTGGCGTACTGCGCCGATGTCGCCACGGGGATCATCGTGGTGCTGTATTGGTGTGGAATCGCCGACTGGGGGAGACGCTTGGGCTGGCGTCTACAGCCAAGGATTCAGTACGTAGCTTCCATTTTGGAGTGAGTTTCGGTTTCTGGATTTACTTTCGGGTGAGAGATGCAGCGGAGCTTTTGATTGGGCGGTTTCACACACTTCAACTCTTTTCGAATGTTAAGAACACAATTGTTAGGAACTTAGCTTTTTACTACGTCATGGGGTTCAAATACCCTTTGAGCCCACCCATTCTTTCTGAGACCAGTCGGATAAAACCGGATAATGATTTTATAGTATACGTGTATACCATAATTGAAGTTGAAGCAAAAAGTTGGGGCGGAAAAGTTAGCGGGTTGGGGGAAGCAAGTGTTTAAACGCTGTTGGCGCGAAGGGAAAGCAACCAACAAAACACCAACAACCACAAAGGAAGACGCCAACAAACCAGCGGATGAAGATGGAGGCGCGCGTGATGAAGATGGAGAGCGAGCTGCGCGTGCTGCGCGCGGCGATCGCGCAAGTGCCGCAGAACATTCTGCGCGAGCTGACGGCGCGCGGTGCGATGCTGATGGTCCAAGCGCCAGCGGCGGAGCTGGAAGACGTGGTGATGAAGGGCGTTCAAGACGATGCGCTGGAGGACGGGGATGGACCTGTTGTGGTGGAGGAGAAAGAAGAGCAAGATGAGGAGGAGGAGGAAGATCGCGCTGCTGGGGGAGATGACGAAGAAGAGACGCCGGCCACGGCGGAGGTGGATGAAGACATGAAAGTAGAAGATGAGAAGAAGGAAGCAGACGAGGGAGAGGAAGAAGAGAAGGCGTGGGGATGCGATGACGTGGCGGCGGCGGCAGACAACCAGGTTGTGAATGCGATGGTGATGGAGAAGGACGAGAGCAGCGAGAGCGAAGATGAAGACAGCGACGACTCCAGCAGCAGTGAGGAGGAAGAAGAAGAAGAACCGGCAGCTCAGCCTGTCCAAGTCGACCAGCGTGAGGACGTGGAGACCTCCCAGGAGTCGGCTGCCAGTGGCCCAGTGGCAGAGGCAGTCGAGCAGACACCGTTATCGCTGAGTGCGTTTGACAAGGCCATCGTCCATCCAACTCCAACGGCGGCGCCAATGCCTTCTCGACCACCAGTCCCCTTCGCGCTGACGTCCGTAGCGTCGGCTCCCATTCGTCCCCTTGTGCTGGCTCGTCGTCCTGCGACCACCGAAGCCAGTGAGCTGCCTCCTCCGCCAACAGCTACCTCCACGCCAGTGCCAGCGTTCATGCCTATGCCAGCCAGAACTCAAGCCGTCATCTTGGATCTGCCAGCGCACTTTGAGGTCCAGACCAAGGACAGTGTGCCCGTGGCGTGGGAGAAGTGGTGCTGCGGCGACGCGTACAATGGCTTCCCGCCGCTGCGTCTCGTCACCTCCAAGCACGTCGCGAACAAGGCCGTGCTGCGTCGTCTGTCGGACTTGCGTTGTGCTATGTTGCCCATTGAGACGCTGGCCAAGCAGAACAAGCTGTGGAACGAGAGCCTCACGCCGCACGAGGCCGCGAGTGTGTTCCAGCAGCTCGGACCGATGCTGCCGCTGTCGCAGGCGCTGCCCAGCGGCCGCGAGCGCAAGAAGGAGATCACGTGGTCCACGGCACTCAACATCATGCGTCGCGGCAAGAAGCGCAAGCAGCCGCAGACGAACGACGGCTACATCAGCGAGACGCTCATTTAGACCGGGATCTCCGCGGTTAGATAGATGCACTTTTGGCTGCGTTAATTTAAGTCAGTACAATGGATTTTCAGAGTCTGAGCCTGGTAGCTCCTCCCACTGATCAGCTGTGAATGGAAGCCACCCATGGCGACGCCAACGAAGCGTGTGCTGTCGCTGCTGCGCGCGGCGCTCGCCCCAGCGTACGCTGTGTACACGTCTCTATATGCGAGCTACTGTGTTTGACTGGCTGTAGCGGCGTGTGTGTGTTGTATGCAGAGGCCTGGACGTGGTGATCCCTCTGACGGTGGAGAGCTACAACGCATTTCTTGAGAACGACACGACCGCGGCGTCCGACCTCACGCGCTTCAAGCTGCCGCTGGCTGAGGCTGTCCTCGAATCCAACGCTCCTCCGTTGGCGTCGCATCTGCTCGTGCTCGTGGGCAACTCGCGTGCGCTGTGGGAGCCGTTCCTGCGCCGAGTCGCCGACGAGATCGAGCGCGAAGGCCGCGTGCTGCCTGACCCCGTCGACCGCTACGTGCAGCAGAGCGTCGCCGACGCGATCGCCCAGTGCCACGCCAACGGCGTCGTCCGTCCCTTCAAGGTGAGAGGAAGAAGTTTCGGAAGAGGAGGATGATGAAACGGGGTATGAGTACTAACGATTTGTTGGGTGAATAATAGACGTACTGGACGGCGGACGTGACCGAAGGCAAGATGATCCTCGCGCAGAAGATGGCGGTGGCTGCACGCGCCGTATCGAGATGCCCCGTACGTACGCCTTCGACTCTTGTATTGTGTGATTATATCGGATTAGATACTGACGCTTACGTGTGTTTGTATTGAATGACAGCCTTCCCAACTCTGTCTGCATCCTGTGTTTGGTCCGTGGCTCGCGTTCCGCTGCGCGCTCGCGTTTCCCCTCGAAGGATTCCCCGACGATGACGCAGAGGCTGTCAGTGAGCCAGCCGAGTGCAGCCACGACGACACGATGCACACGCTTCTAGCCGCTCAAATGGCGGAGGCACTCGGCCAAATGTCCAAGGACAAACCCTTCGAGATCTCACCCGACGCCTGGAAGAAGTGGTCATTGCCTCGCCTCACGATCGCACCCAGCCACTCGATGATGTACCCGCAGGAGCAGATCATGTACCACTACACCAAGGACCTTGCCTTCCTCGCCAAGGTCGTGGCCGCCAAGCAGAAGAATCTCTGCACGGACTACTTGCGTGACAAGCCTCCAACAGCCGCCGTCGAGTTCCGAACTCTGCTGCAGCAAGTGCTGAACGAGTACAAAGCTCAATATCCCGAGGGCATCGATGCCATCTCCCTCAGCGGAGGCCTCGATACCTCCATCCTAGCCGAAGCCAGTGCCCAGCCGTGGGTTTCCGAGCACGGCAAGGGTGTGTTCTCGCTCGACAAGGCTGACAAGGCGTGTCCGATCCTCAGTTTCAAGCACGCGTTCACTGTCCAGGCAAGTCCCGACGCGCCGGACGCAGGCTACGCTCAGAATATCTTCCAGCGACTCGAGAACCACTCGATCCAGAGCCAACACATCCTCACGCGGACGCTGGAGGAGCTGCTCGTCCACGCGACGCCCGTGGCCAAGCTGCTGGCGACGTGCGACCCCATGGAGCTTCGCAACAGCGTCGTCATCTACGCGACGCTGCAGGAAGCCACGCGTCTGGGCGTGCGCCACATCGTCACGGGCGACGGCGCCGACGAGATCTTCTGCGGCTACGCGTTCTACCAGAGCCTGGACGAAGACGCCATGCTGGCGTATCGCGACCAGATCCTGACGGTCATGAACTTCACGGCGTCCACACTCGCCAGGGCGTTCGATATCCAAGTCATTTCGCCGTTTCTGGACGACCGCGTGGTCGAATTCGCACGCAAACTCACGAAGAAAGACCTCGTCGGCGAGCGCACGCCCGTGCCAGTGGAAGGACCCGGTGTGTACTACGGGAAGCTGGTCATGCGGCACGCGTTTCCAGAGAGTTTCTCGCAGTGGCGGTGGAAGCAGCCGATCGAACAGGGCGCCGGCACGACGGCACTACGCATGGGCTACTTTGACAACCACTACACAAAGGAGGAGTTCGAGATGGCCCAGCGAGAGGCCATGCAGACCCACGGCGTGTACGTGCGCGACAACGAGCATCTCTTCTTTTTCCGCGCGTTTCTAGAGGCGTTTGAGGGGGATCTGGGCAACGTACCGAAGCGGCGAGCACCGCATTCGACGCAGGAGACGCAGGAAAAGGGCTTCTGCCCGGCGTGTGGCTTTGCGCTGTCCCATGAAGCGCAGGATTTCTGCGTCACGTGCGGCTTCTGGCCGACTTGCATTTCGCCAACGAATGACTCGAAGGGTTACGCGACCCAGGCGTTGGAAAAGTTGGCGACCCACAAGCGCCAACTGTTGGGGACCGAGGACTAACTATGACGCTGTGGGACTGTAGGTAGAGTCGGTTGATGTTGAACTCGCGAGTCTAACGTCAATCAGAAGAAAAAAAAAGAGAATTGCACAAACAACAAAAGTTGGCTGTTCGTTCAGTGAGTTGGATCAGCTGCGGAATTAAGTCGCCACGCTGGCGACAAGCAAACACACAGCGCATCACGGAAAGATCCAACGTCAACGGCGGTGGTCCAACTCGGCTGCAAACGAGAGTCGCCGCACTACACAATGAGGATCTCCACGAGTCATGGCATGAGATGACGGCATTGGCGCAGGGGGATGGAGTAGTCTCCATCCCCCTACGTTGACTCCGGCTTTCTCTGAAGCGATGCCGAGCCCGTGTGACTCTCGACAGAATTCTGTTGGGGACATGGCTACAGAAAATGTGTAGGTCGGCTTGCCGAAAGGAAACGGAATGATGAGCAACCAATGATTCTTGGCAGATTAATCCGCAGCTGTCAGTACTGTTCTGTACACTTGATCTTCTGACTGGAGAACACAACAATTTCACTAGAAAACTGTACTGAACATAGATTCCTTCCGATTGGGTTTCACTCTCGCCACTGTATTGCAGGATACTACAGCAACTAACAGCGCTGTATGTGTAGAGAACACTCTCAAAGGCTGAGCGCCTGTCAATGGATGGAGCCGTGGTCACAGCGCCCGTCGCGAGCAATGCTGCACAAATGGGCGGCTCACTGAGCTTTGGCTGTGTAGGGCTGGATCTACCAACATTCGACGCCAATACTCGACCACCCGCCAAAGCCGCTACTGGTTGAAGTGACGAGTGCCGACAAGGCACAGGGTTCAAGCCAATCACAAACCAGAAGCCGCGAAGGAGATCTCATCTCCCTCTTCGGCAGAGAGGCCAAAAACCGAACAAAGTGCCGGCTTTTGTTGGATCCTGCCGTGTTTCGCCAGAGGGAAAGATGACTTTGTTGGGTTAGACTATCCAAGAACGGGAAAGCCGTAGATCGATTGTCGGTAAAAGGTTTGCCGCAAGAACCGGCCCAGTTCCAACAAGTCCAGAAGTTATCACAGCATGTTGGTCTGCCACTTGCTCGACAACCGACTAATCGACTAACCTACGTAGCGAGCAAATAAGACTCCGCTGTACATTCGAGGCTGAAACTGCGGAACTCGTGTGTGAAAAGCTCTTCACCCACATCCATCACCTCTTCTGAGTAGTTCGCCAGTTAGTTTCGCGTCTAAACTGCATCCCAAGAAGAAAAATGAGCAGACAAGCGTGCGCTTGTGGAAGCTTGAAAAGCATGAGATTTCCAGGTCAAGCGCTTTTGGCTTGTTTTTGTACTTCGTGTTCGCTGAACTAACCAATCATGTCGGAAGTGAGCCACATGATGTTGACTCCGGCTCTTTACAAGCCCATCCCGCCGTTCCATTCTAATCTTGAAGTTTGTATGTCATCGATGACTAATTGAGGCACTTCAACGGCAGCTCACCATCGCCCTACCCCCTTTTTCCCTTTGGTGTCGTTTTTGACAGCGTTCCCACGAGTGATCAGCGGCTAAATGGAAATGCCGCGGCTTTTCCATTCCATTCCACACACAGCTGAGTTGAATCCCGTGTTGGGGTTGTAAATTCTCACCCACGAAGCAGCTGCACGCAGACAGCAAGACTTGCTGCAAGTAACGCTTCCAGCCGGGAGCCGCCGATCTTGCGGAACCAAGTTCCCGAGGGAATTCCAAGTCAGTTTCCTTGCTCTGATTTAACTTGAGTTCTTTGCTTTTGTCGTCGAGTCCACAGCGAAAGGAGACGACGAAACCCAAACGCATCTCCTTATGTCGTTGTGTGCTCCATTTTCTTTTCTGTTTTCTTGCTCCTCTCCTCTTCCGTCCTCTCCCTCGTCGTCGTCGGCCTACGCGTTGTCAATCCTCGGCAGGATTCTCGCGTCGGCGATACATACAAATCCAGACGGCGACGCGAAGCTTGCCCCTCTCCCGGGCATTCCCACCCAAAATCACCAACGCCAACAGAACACCGCCAACAACAAACCTCCAACGTTGGTAAACGTTGGCGTTGGTTGTTTCCCTTCATCTTCTCACTCTTCAATTCGCCGCGGACCTCGCAAGCCCATCGAACCGACACCCTTCGTCTGAAGATGCCACCCGCGTCCCCCAAGTACGACGTCATCGAGACGCCGACGGCCGGCGAGCTCCACAAGGATGTCCACGTCACGCCCGAGCCCAAGCGCCAGTCCAAGTTCGCCGAGCTCTTCTTCGGCGTGCCCGGCATCGTGGCCGGCGCCGCCATCGGCATCATCATCGGCTACCTCATCCAGCGCACGACGCCTTCCGCTGAGCTGGTCTCGTGGATCGGCGTGCCTGGTGACCTGTTCATCCGCGCCATCAAGTGTCTCGTCACTCCGTTGGTCTTCTGCTCGCTGATCGTCGGCATGGCCGATATGTTGGCGGTCGGCAAGGCCGGCACGATTGGCTGGCGAACGGGTCTGCTGTACCTCACGACCACGGTCGTCGCGTGTACTGAAGGCCTCATTGCCGTGCTCATCTTCCGCCCATGGTTCGGTAACGAGGCCAAGGAGGAGGAGTCCACCATCACGGAGTTTGCGCTGCAGTGTGACCAGCCTGGCTTCTACCTGACGCAAACCAACAACTCGGTGACCTGCGCCTTCGACGAGCAGTTCAACTCGAGCTCCACGTTCTCGGAGAGCGCCAAGTTCACGGTCACGGACATCAACGGCGTGTTCTCCACGGCGTCGTCGGGCTTCACCAAGCGCACGCTCACGGAGGCGCTGCAGGGCCAACTGCAGGCCATGGTCACCAGCAACATCACGCTGGCGTTCTCGGAAGGCACGCTGCTGTCCATCATCATGTTCTCCATCCCGTTCGGCGTCGCCATCTCCATGCTGCCGCGTGACATGACCGTGGTCGCGGCGTTCTTCCGTGAGGTCAACATGGTGTTCATGACCATGATCAAGTGGATCATCAAGTGCACGCCGATCGCCATCGTCTCGCTGCTCGCGTCGTCCATCGCCGTGCAGGGCGACCTCGGCGTGCTCGTCTCGGACGTCGGCACCTTCGTGCTCTGTGACCTGTGTGCTCTTGCCGTCCACGTGTACATCTTCTACCCGCTGCTGCTGCGTCTCTTTGTCAAGTGTAACCCGTACGCTTGGATCAAGAAGATGTTCCGTGCGCAGGTCTTCGCGATGGGCTGTGCGTCGTCCATGGCCACGCTGCCAGTCGTCATGGAGTGCATGGATGCCACTGGTGTGATCACGCCGACGCTCTCGCGCTTCGTGCTCTCGCTAGGTGCTACCATCGGCATGGACGGTGCCGCTATTGGCTACCCAATTGCCATCGTGTTCATGGCTGAGGCCGAGGGCATTGGCAGTATCATCGGCAACGTTGAGTACTTCCTGATCATTCTCGTGTCCACGATCGGTGCCGTCGGCTCGGGTCCTGTGCCTGCCGCGGGTATCGTCATGACCATGACGATCTGGCAGAGTGTGTTCCCAGACGTGCCGCTGCCGTCCACGTTCGCGTTCATCGTCGCCACGGACTGGTTCCTTGACCGCTTCCAGACGGCCGTCAACGTGACCTGCGACACCATCGTCACGCGTATCGTCGCCGAGCAGGTCGGTGAGACCATCGACATCAACGAGCGCCAGAGCCTCGTGTCGGCCGTTGACGGCCTGGCTGAGCACAACCCGGAGCTTCGTGAGGTGCTCCACTCGACCGCCAACAAGAACGAGGCTTAGGCCATTGTTGAGTGATACGAGTCGTTGTGTGTGTATGCGCTTGCAGTCCATTAGCATTGAGTGGCGGATGATAGGCCGCGTGTTCTTTATATCGTGCATCTGCTCTGCTAAACCATAGGATACAATACTACTAAATCAACATCAGTTTGCAGTTGAGTTAACATCAAAAAGTGTTTTTTGACATGCGCATAATCATAATTTTTCCACAAATTCCCAGGTTGGCTCTGACAACGCTGACGATGCATATTTCACCATGACTTCTTCCTCGGACTTGCTCTAACGCTGTCATTCGGACTTGTGTGTGGGGCATTGCACGGGAAGCGCGTGACGCGCTACGTCGTAGGCTCTAATGTTGCATGAAGTAGTTTTTGTCCCGATTTTTTCACATTTTTAGAATCAAAATGGGAGGATGATAGGCGTTGTGGACCACATCAATGTAGCCATCTTCGCATCGACCACGTCAACTCAAAGCCAAAGTTCTTACATCTCATTTCGCTTCTAAAAGCACATACGTCTTCACAGCACTACCGTTGCATTTACACCTCACTCTTGGTGAGTGGGTCGACGCTCAGAGTCTCCTTCTACTCAGGGTTGTGCTCGGCCAGCATGTCAGCGGCATCGAGCAGGTTCTTGCGGTCTTCTTCCTCGATCGTCTCGCCCACGAGCTCAGCGACAATACGCGTCACGACAGTGTCACAGGTCACGTTCACCACGGTCTGGAAGCGGTCCAAGAACCAGTCCGTCGCCACGATGTACGCGAAGGTCGATGGCAGCTTGACGCTTGGGAAGACGCTGCTCCAGATCGTCATGGTCATGACAATACCCGACGCCGGCACAGGACCAGCACCGACAGAGCCGATCGTCGAAACGATGACAATCAGGAAGTACTCGACGCCTCCAATGATGTGGCCAATGCCCTCGGCTTCGGCCATGAACACGATCGCGACTGGGTACACCAGCGCACCGCCATCCATGCCAATGGTCGCACCAAGCGACAACACGAAGCGCGAGAGCGTCGTGGTGATCTGCTGTGTGGCGTCCATGCAGTCCATCACGACAGGCAGCGTGGCCATGGAAGACGCGCTGCCGAACGCGAAGATCAGCGCACGAGACATCTTCTTGAGCCAGCGGTACGGGTTCTCACGGTGCACGAAGGCCTTGATCCACAGCGGGTAGAAGACAAGCGCGTGGAAGCCAAGCGAGCACAGCGAGCAGGCCACGTACAGACCAACATCCGACACGAGCACAGCCATGTCTTCCTGCACGGCGATGGACGACGCAAGCAACGAGATGATGGCGATCGGTGTGCACATGATCACCCACTTGATCATGAACATGAACACTTGGTTGATCTCGCGGAAGAAGCTGCCGACGATCTGGAGGTTCTTCGGCAGCAGCGAGATGGCGACGCCGAACGGAATCGCGAACGTGATGATCGACAGCAGCGTGCCTTCCGAGAACGCGAGTGTGATGTTGCTAGGCACGATCGTGAAGAGCTGGCCCTGCAGCGCCTGTGTGAGCGAGCGCTTGACGAAGCCCGAGGACGCCGTGGCGAACGACTTGTTGATGTCCGTGACCTTGAAAACAGACGCGTCCGAGAAGCTCGCAGTCGCGTTGTAGGTCGCGTCGAACACACACGCGACCGTGTTGTTGACGTGGCTCAGGTAGTACCCTGGCTGGTCGCACTGCAGCGCAAACTCCGGCACGGACACCGCGGTCTCCTCGGCCTCGTTGCTGAAGAGCGGACGGAAGATCAGCACCCAGACGAGACCTTCGCAACTGGCCACGACCGTCGTGAACAGATACGCGAGAGCTGTACGCCAGCCAATGGTGCCTGCCTTGCCCACGGCAAGCATGTCAGCCATGCCGACGACGAGACTACAGAAGACCAGTGGCGTGACGAGACACTTGATGGCTCGGATGAACAGGTCGCCGGGGATGCCGATCCACGAGACCAGTTCTGCTGAGGGCTCGGCTGTGCTCAGAGCCCAGCCAACGACGACACCGATGATGGCGCCGGCGAGGATGCCGGGCACGCCGAAGAAGAGCTCAGCGAACTTGGAGCGAGGCTTGGAAGGCTGGGTCTTGTGGACGTCCACATCCACAGTCGGCGACTGGATGACGTCGTACGTGGGCGACTGGAGAGCCATGGCTCAAGCAGGAGGAGGAAGGGGGGGAGCACTTGAGCGGAGGCTGGCGGATTGCAGAGTGAGGAAGTGAAGGAAGGGGATCTGGTGAACCAAGGGCTCAAGAATGGAAGGAGGACAGAGGAGGGGAAGGGAGGGGAAAAGTGCAGTTTTTAGCGTGTTGTTCAACGACTTGTTGGCGAAAACGCCAACAGAAAACGGGGGACTAACGTGGGGTGCGGTGTCTGAAAATGTCGACGGGATTAGACGGCATGCCGCAATCCGCTGGAGGACGGAAAAGACCAGCTGCGCAACTAACTCGTGCGGTCTGTGCTCGTAGGCGACTTGTTTGGTTTTGGATCTGAAGAAGATTGGTGGTTGGACACGAGAAGAGGCAAGCGATGCGAGGATTCGGATTCGGTGACATGGAAAATTGACTGAAATGTGCACAAACTTCAGGCGAGTTCTGTGACGACGAGCAGCAAAGTAAACTCCACTGGAGTTTGTTTCTCGATTTCGTGGTGGCTTCCAGTCGCACAAAACAGAAAAAGACAACAGCTGAAGTATTGCCAATATTTGACGACTCATGGCGAGTTAGACGCTGCTGGCCACACGTCTTCCTATGGTTTTCATCACACGAACTCTCGACTATTCCTCGAGCAGCTTTAGTCGTCCAACAGAACGACAATCTACACCTGGCGAAGATGGCTTCAGAGAGCCGGAGCAGCAACTTCAGCTGAGTCACCTGACGTGGCGTTGATCTTCCCCTTTGATTGGCCAGTCTATCGAATTCGTTGGCGTTTCCGCCAATTGCCAACGATATTGGAATGTGTCTGTGCGTTGGCGAAATCGATCGCACTGATTGGTGCCTCGTCCATGGTTGAAGTGCTCATGGAGATGAGAAACCATCGCCAGAAGTGGGCCAAGCGGCACGTTTCACTGGCCACGACGGCGCATGGCGCGACTGCCCAACATGCCACAACTCGTGGTGAGTGTGGCGGCTGACGCTCTCTCTGCGCCGAAGGAAAGCGTCTTTCCGTGCAGAGCCTCAGCGCCTGATACCCTTGCGCTGGCAACTTCTTCCGATTGAAACGCAGTGCCTCGCCGTTGATGCGAAGGCAGTACTGGGTCGTTCGGCAATGCTTCTTCAGCCAAGCTGGCAGGGCAGCTCCCCATAATGAGGTCCATCCTCGTGGCTGGTGTCTAAAGTCTGCATCATGAGCAGCGCGTGTGCTCATTGGCCATCCACCGAGGGGCTTCGGTGGTTTGGTTTTCGTCTTCTGGATACGAAGCGAAACGCCAACGATCTCCTCCTTCTTCGTCGATCCTCCGTGCCACGGTGTAGCATCCACGCTGGACGCCTGCGTGGGTGGGATTGAGAAGCACTTCAACGTGGGACTGCGTTGGTGACGCGGCCTGTGGTCGACGAACTGATGAGCAAGCCTGTGACTGTGACCAGTGGTTTGCTGTATGAACGTTTAGTATTGCATGCAACTTCATCCTTCTCTCTTAGTATACTGTGTTCTGGCTAGTGCCTCTCGTGTATCTTTTAAACCTCGCCCTTGTGGAGGCTGTTGACGCTGAGTCGCTGCTTGAGCTCTGCGTTCTGGGTCGTCGACACGAGACTCTCGCGCTCCTTCTCCTGCTCATCCAGCGTCGTGGTCTCATGCACGACCTCGGCGACAATACGCGTGACCACCGTGTCGCACGTGACGTTCACGACGGTCTGGAAGCGGTCGATGAACCAGTCGGTGGCGATCACGTACGCGAACGTCGACGGCAGCGGCACGTTCGGGAACACGCTCGTCCAGATCGTGATGGTCATGACGCTGCCAGCCGACGGCACGGGACCAGCACCCACAGAGCCGATGGTCGCGACTAGCGCAATGAGGAAGTACTCGACGCCTCCGATGATACTGCCGATGCCTTCAGCCTCCGCCATGAACACGATCGAAATCGGATACACAAGCGCCGCGCCGTCCATGCCGATCGTCGCGCCCAGCGAAAGCACGAAGCGAGACAGCGTCGCCGACACGACGCCTGTGGCTTCCACACACTCCATGACGACTGGGAGCGTCGCCATGGACGAGGAGCTACCGAAGGCAAAGATCTGAGCGCGGACCATCTGACGCAGCCACGTGTACGGGTTGCCCTTGACGAACACCTTCATCCACATGGGGTAGAAGACAAAGGTGTGGAAGAAGAGCACGAACAACGCGCAGAAGACGTAGACGCCGACGTCCGTGACCAGCGACGAGAGATCGTCCTGCACGGCGATGGAGGACGCCAGCAGCGAGATGATCGCGATCGGTGTACACAAGATGACCCACTGGACCATGAACATGAGCACCGTGTTGATCTCGCGGAAGAACGACGCGACGAGCTTCATATCGCGCGGCAGAAGCGAGATCGCCACGCCAAACGGAATCGCAAACATGATGATCGACAGCAGCGTGGCCTGCGAGAACGCCAGCGTGATGTTGCTCGGCACCATGGTCTGCAGTTGGCTCTGCAGCGCCTCCGACAGCGAGCGGCGCGTGACTTCACTCGCCGCCGAGGCAAACGACTTGTTGATATCCGTGACCTGGAAGACGGACGACGGCGTGAAGGTCCCCGTGGCGTTGTACGCGCTGTCGAAGACACATGAGACCGTGCCGTTCACGTGGCTCAGGTAGTACCCAGACTGGTCGGCGCACCGCAGCGCGAACTCCGCGACCGACGTCGCCGTCTCCTTGGCCTTGTTGCCAAACCAACGACGGAAGATCAGCACGACGATAAGACCTTCGCAACTGGACACGGCGGACGTGAACAGGTAGCACACGCCCGTACGCCAGCCGATCTTGCCGGCCTTGCCCACGGCGAGCATGTCGGCCATGCCGACGATCAGCGAGCAGAAGACGAGCGGCGAGACGAGGCACTTGATGGCACGGATGAAGAGATCACCGGGGATGGCGATCCATGAGACCAGCTCGTCCGACGGGTCGGATCGACCCAGGCCCCAGCCCAGGATGACGCCGAGGACGGCGCCCGCCACGATGCCAGGGATGCCGAAGAAGAGCTCCGCGAGCTTGGAGCGAGGCGCGGGGGCTTTGTCGGTGGTGCCGTGGACGTCAGGCGACGCCACAGGCGCGTACGCAGGCGATAGGACGGTGGCCATGGTCGATGAGGCGGGGTGTTGGCGAAATGGCGAGTGAGCACGGAGTTGGATTTGTTGGAAGAGTTGGCGTTTTGTTGGAAAAGTTGGCGACGTTGGATTGGTGGGCATACGGACATGGTTGGAGGAAGCAGGTCTAACGCGATCGCTTGGATGAGTGAGTCCGATAGACTATCCGACCTACACTTTTGTTGGATTGCTGCGCCGCATCCTCGCCGTGCGTGACAAGGCAAGTTGAAGTGAAGGCAATCCACCACCGTGATTCGTCATCTCTATGCGCGTTAAGACCGCCACGTCGGTCTAAGATTTAGTCCAGACAGAGAGAGCCGGCCCTCGCTTCAAACATTGCCAGGTCGTTGGTGTCGCCGTGGACGAAGCAGCGTCTTCCATTGGTCACGCCGTTTGAAGCCATGAAGACACCTGCAGCTGCCCAGTTTAGTCCAGAGTTAGGCCGAGATCGCGCAACGAGAAATGTACCCACGCCTTGTCATACATCATCTCTCCAGACCAAAGTATACAGATCGGCGAACCCGAAACTATACGTATACCACAAAATCCATGTGGTCCACACCAACAGAGTCCTCTATTCAGGTCATCATCTCCATTGAACCACCGAGCCCAGAGATACCGACGACCATGGCGCTGGACTACGCGGCGCTGCAGCGCTTCCGCAGCAAGAGCGACGACGTGTCCACGCGCACGTTCGTGGACCAGAGCGAGTGCGAGACGACCTGCGGCATGTTCTTCTTCCCTCTGGACCTGCTGCCCGTGGACCAGCAGCTCCAACTCCAAGACCACGGCTTCGCCAACGACGACCTGGAGCCGCAGCTCATGCGCGCCAAGCACGTGGACTATCTGCAGCGCGGTCTCTCGCATCTCTCTTCTGGATTCGTGTCTCTGGACGCCAGCAGACCCTGGATCATCTACTGGATCCTCCATTCGCTGGAGCTTCTGGACGCGATGCCCAGCGACGAGTTCCTCACGCGCACTGTGGACACGCTGTCGCACTTCTGGAACCAACAGCACGGCGGCTTTGGCGGCGGCGTCATGCAGTTGGGCCACACGGCCACGACCTACGCGTCATGCCTCACGCTCGCGCTCATCGGCACGGACGCGGCGCTGGAGAGCGTGGACCGCCAGGCGCTGTACAAGTTCTTCATGAGCCGCAAGCACCACGCGTCCGGCGCGTTCTCGGCCCACGACGGAGGCGAAGTGGACGTGCGCGTGACGTACTGCGTGGTGTCCATCGCGAGTCTCTTTGGGCTGCTCACGGACGAGCTCACGGAGGGCGTCGTGGACTTCGTGCTGTCGTGCCAGAGTTATGAAGGCGGTTTTGCCGGCGAGCCGTTCAACGAAGCCCACGGCGGCTACGCGTTCTGCGCCGTCGCGACGCTGTGGCTGCTGGACGCCATGGACCAGATCCGCGACCTGCCGGGCTTCGTCCACTGGCTCACGAACCGCCAAATGCCGTACGAAGGCGGGTACCAGGGCCGCACGAACAAGCTCGTGGACGGTTGCTACAGCTTCTGGCAGGGCGCGTTGCCTGCGCTGCTCGAGGAAGTGCTGGAAGAGAAGACCGGGTCCAAGATCGTGCAGTGCAACCGCGAGATGCTGCAGAAGTACATCCTGCTGTGTGGCCAGCAGATCGAAGGCGGGCTCCGCGACAAGCCGGGCAAGCCGCGCGACCACTACCACTCGTGCTACTGCCTCAGCGGTCTCTCGGTCGCGCAGCACGGACTGCACAGCTCTCTGCGACGACGCGTGCCAGCCGCGCGTGAGCCAGAAGTCATGGGCGACGCCAGCAACCTGCTCAAGGCCACACACCCGGCGTACAACATCGGCGTCGACAAGGCGCTGCGTGCGCTCGAGTTCTTCCGAGCCAAGGGCCCGTTCGTGCCAGAGCCTTGAGTCTGTTGACTGTCTTGTCTCACTAATAGCTCACACGAAGCGTTGATCTTGCTTAACCGAGTTGCGTCTTTTGCGAACATCTACAGCTATGGGAGGGTTGCGATGGCCACGAAGCCGGGCAATGATCATGGCGCTGTCGCCGATGAACGTGAGGGGCCGCAGCCTGGTGAAGCGCGCGTCGCAGAGAGCCCCGGAGCGCGGAGCTGGATATCGTCTGCGTCCACGGGAGTGTCTTGTCGCCGACTCCATGCCGCCAGCTCCATCTCTGCTGGAAGCAGCCGAGGACCTGTTGCTGCCATACCGTGGCTACGAGGTCGTGAACCAACGGGAAGAGGTCTGTGTCGTCGCCAGTCAGTCCAAGAAACGACCAGGGTTGTTGCTAGGCGCAGAAAGAACACCGCCGTGCAGAGCTCGTCTGGTGTTGAAGCCGTGGCAAATCCGAGTCGAGCCCGATCACTTGTTACCTGCGTGCTGTTGGTGCTGCAGCGGCGGTAGCTTTTCATCTGCTGCAGAGTCGTGGTCGTCCCCACTGCTCTCACCTGGTGGTAGAAATCCGTGGGCAGACGGAGAGGAGCCCAGCAGTTTGGGGAGTGGAGGGTTGGACCCACTGCTGCCATTGTGGTGGAGTTTCTTCTTGTCTTTGGGCTGTGACGCTGATGAGGAGGACGAGGACCCAGGCAGGTGCTTGGCTAAGAGAAGTTGCGAGCTCGAGTGCGAATCCCCCAGTAGTATCGACTTGGCCGCCGAGCCTCCTTGAACCATGTGCTGCTGCTGTTGCTGCTTGAGCTTGTGCTTCTTCGTCATCCGCTTCTGGTACGGCGTCGCAAACTCTTCGTCCTGGTACGTTTTACTATCTTGCGGAACCTGTCGTGCAGGCAGAGCTGCAAGGAACCCTGGCTTGCTCTTGGCTTTGCTCTGTTTCTTTTTGTTTCTCGGCGGGGACTTGCCGTCGGCTATCGCCAAGCCGTCGTCGCCCCCTGCGGCAGCAGCAGACGCACCGAGATAGTAGTCCAACGACATGCCGCTGATCACCGCAGGCGGGAGAGGCTTCTTACTACTCGCGTTAGGCTTCTGCGGCAGCTTCTCCACAGGCGCTGCGTGCTTCTTGGACTCGCTTCCTTCCGCTGGCAGCACGCCGTCGCCCTTTGCGTGGAGGTAGTCGCCCAGCGTCATCCCCGAGACGCTCTTGTCAGCGGCAGCCGATGAGTCCGACTCGTAGTCATCTTCATAGTCATCATCTCCTCCTCCGCCGCTGTCCGAATCACTCACTCGATCGTGTTGGTCCTCGTCTTCCTCGTCCTCTTCCTCCTCTTTCTTCTCCTCTGGCTCGCCGTCTCCGTCTTTGGCCGTCGCACTTTCCTGCGGCTCATCTTTCTCCATGATCATGGCGTTGTTGGCGCCTGACCCCGTGAGCAAGTGCTTGGTCACCTCTTTGTTGAGCTCTTTCATCTCGTCGCTCTGGTACGACTTCTTGCTGTTGAAGTAGTCTTCCAGCGTGCCGCCCAGCGCCGCATGCGGATGGCTCTGGTCGCCGCCACTCGGCGCCTTCTTCACGCTCTTCTTCACCGCCATCGCGTCATACACTTATAGCGGCTTTCTGGTCTTCAACGGCCACGGACACACAGGGCAATAGTGCCATCTCTATAGGAGGTGAGAGAGACGCTGTAGCATCGCAGACAGCAACCTGCTCGAAAATAGCTCTCAGTGCCAACATGGCTACACTCCAAGTACATTAGCCTAAGCTCGCCTAGCTATACAAGAACATTAGCCTAAGCTCGTCTAGCTATATTATGTAGTAAAGATAAACTGATGCGCGTATCGTGTCTATTTATGTATTATATGGTTTAGAGGGCTAATACGGACTTACCGTGCCCGAGGAAAAATCCGGCTTTGTGCTTCGGGTGTGGGGTTCGTACGTAGAGATAACGTAATACACTGCCGGCCGGAATAATAGAGCCACACACAAAAATCGCGATATCCCGGGAACCACTGCGAATTTTGAAATGCTGTTTCACCAATTAGTGGGTCTTCGTAGGCGCAATAAGGGGTTTATGTTACGGCAGACAATATCCACCTGTGTGATTAACCTACCATACTGATTTCCAAAGAGGCATCTGGCCGAAATTTGTGTGTGCGCTGATAGTGCATCTTGTTTCCACTTCCTTCGATCACCTCGATGCAGCTCTTGGGTGTGACGTGACGAGTTCGTTGAGTGCGCCTTGGGAATGGCTCCCATGCCTTCTTGATTGCTGTAGTAAGTCGGTGGTCACTTCCCGTTCGCGTACACTTTCGCCGACAGTAGGGACCACACGTTCTCAATCCGGTTGAGATCGGGCGATCTCGCCGGCCAATCAAGTAGCTGAACGCTTCACCCCTCGAAGAACGGGTACGAGAAGTGGGGTGATTACAGCATTTCGGCAATACAGGAGGCTCTACATCCATGGGGCTACAACTCAACAACCTGAGCTGCCTCGACGAGGCGAAGTTCAAAAGGCATTCTGAGCTCGCGTTGACTTCCTTCAAACGAATGATAATAATCGGAAGTCCAGAAGGCCGTACAGTGGGCATTCCCCACTGTATTGCACGGACCGGTCTCTCGGGAGACGTGAATCAAGGCATTATCTTGTTGGAAAAGGAGGTCAGTACCGTAGTGTAGGTGTGCAAAGGGGACGAGTTGTTCCTAATACAGTAAACACATTGGCAGATGATGCCTGTCGCCCACATAGGACGACCAG